>JAGKTI010006491.1:0-20623 GCA_018397915.1 Birgus latro
GAGATAGTAGTGGAATGGATATGGAAGATAATGTAGATTGTCCTAGTAGGAAGGTAAAGTCCCAGAGGATTGGAAGCCAGGTATAATTATTTCCTTGTACAAAGGAAAAGAGGAAAAAGAAGTGTGTGGCAATCATAGGGGCATTTGTTTTCTAAGTGTAGTAGGAACAGTATATGATGGGATACTTATTGACAGATTAAGGGAAATAACAGAGGATTTTGTTGGAGAACAGGCAGGTTTTAGGAAAGGTAGAGGTTGTGTAAATCAGGAAAAGTTTCTAGAGAGGGGAAAGAAGCTGCATACGTCCTTAATGGATTTTGAAAAAGCTGATGACAGAATGGATAGGCAAGGAATGTCGAAAATATTAAGAATATATGGAGTAAATGAGAAACTATTGGATGTTGTGAAGAGTATGAGTGAGGGTGCTAGGGCTGCAGTGCATGTGGATGGTGAATTGAGTGAATTCTTCTATCTTAATGTTGGATTGAAACAGGGATGTGTCGCGTCTCCATTTCTGTTCAATCCGTTTATGGATGGAGTTATAAAGGAGATGCAAGGTAAGGCAGTGGATGTTGGAGCCACCCTAATGAGAGAGATCACCGTTTGGAACCTTCTTGTTCTGTTGTTTGCAGATGACACTGTTTTGTTAAAAGAAGACGAACGAGAACTGCAAAGTCTGGTGAATGAGTTTGGGAGTGTGTAAGAAATGGAATCTGGAGGTTAATGTAGGGAAGTGTAAAGTTGTGGTCTTCGAGGGAAATGAAGTCGCTGAATGCAGAATGAGGCTGGGTGATGAGGAAATGGAAAATGTGAGTGCATTTAAGTACTTGGATATTGTGATAAATATGGATGGAAGTTTAGCAGATGAAGTGCTTAAAAGGGTGCAGCAGGGAAGGAAAGCAGCTGTTTTTTTTAAAGCAGTGATAACAAACAGGGAAACAAGCACGAAATTTAAAAAGTCAGTGCATGATAGTATTGTGATACCAGCTCTAACGTATGGAAGCGAATCTTCGACCTTGTTTAAAGGACACAAGTCAAGAGCGAGGGCAGTGAAAATGTCGAGTTGTCTGAGAGGAGCATAAGGAGTTACACAGAGAGATAGACTAACAAATGAGGAAGAGATGAAGCATTGTGGTGTGGATGTGGATGTGATGGAAAGCGTTAGGAGAAACACAATGAGGTGGTTTGGCTATGTGAAGAGGATTGAGACAGTGAGACTAACGAGGAGAGCGTATGTGAGTGAGGTGGATGGAGGAGAGGGATAGGGAGTCCAGGGATGAAATGGAGGAATGGAGTGGAGAGGTATATGGGAGAGATGGGGTGAACTTGGAGCAGGGCAGAGAAATGGTGGGGGTCCAGGTGACATGGAGGCGCTATGTTTGTGGCCACCCCTTACGGGGGAAAAGGAGTCTGGCAACAGATAGATAGACAGATTTCATTAGTGATGTCCAGTATACAGTTTCAAAGGATTCACAACAGACAGTGTTAAGACTGCATATCTTTGAAGTAGGCTAGATGATGGTTATTCAAGAGTGGGTTCTCTCATGAGATGTAGATTCTTGGAGAAGTTTACTTCGTTTGACGAATACTGTGCCAAATTTGTAGATTTTTTTTTTTTTATCACACGAAAGTGGGATGCTTGACGAGCATCTACAGATTGCTGCAAAGCATGATGCAGGATAAGTTCATACCTCCTTAATAATGTACATTGTTAAAGGAAACTGCGGTATCGGCTGCGACAGAAAACTGTCAGCACCAGTCAGGTCATACAAGCAGCGCCTTGATCATCAAAACTCAAAACAAAACATCGGCTCACTTACTCTGCAGATTGCATATGTCTCCCTTTAGGTAAATTAGATGTCTTCCAGCATGTTACAGAAGTAGAGATTTTCAAAAAGATACTCAAACTAATAAAACAACATTGGTAATATGAGGCCTGCTCAGAAAGTATCCAACTTTAGGCTTTAAAAAATAAATAAATAGCTAATCTGTTGAGCTAGGACACTAATCTCCCTCAAAGTAGGCCCCTTCTGACTTGACACATGTAGCCCAGCACTCTTTCCACTGCATGAAACATTTTTCAAAGTCGTTTGGTATCTCCTGCAGATGCTTTGTTTCATTCGTCGTGATGTCTTCTCTCGTCTCAAACAGGAAACTCTTCAGTGGAGTTTTGAGCTTGGGAAACAACCAAAAGTCACACAAAGCCATGTCTGGTGAGTAGGGAGCCCGCGAGACCTGCGGAATGTTGTGGTAGGCCAAACATTCCTGAGAAAAATGGGCAGGGACATTGTCATGGTGCATGTTCCAGCTTGCCGCATTCCAAAGGTCTCGCCCCTTCCACTAAACTGCACCAAGAAAACGACGGATAATGTCAAAGTAGTAATGTCTGTTGACAGTCTGATCTTTGGTGCGTATTCTTGATGCACAACACCACAGTACCGAAAAAAAAAATGTCAAAATGCATTTCACCTTGTTGCAGACCTGCCGAGCATTTTTTGGCCAAGGTGAACCTGTAGGCTTCCACTGGGATGATTGTGCTTTGGTCTCTGGGCCGTACCCATACACCCAAATCCCTTCTCTAGTGACAACAGTCTTCAGAAATCTGGATTGCAATTTGCACACTCCAACATGTCTTGAGCAACATCCATCTGCAGAGCTTATTGTTCACGCAAAAGGAGCTTTGGAAAGAACTTGGAGGCAACTTTTTACGTGCCCAAATCATCCGTTAGAAATTTTGTGTGCTGAACCGTCGCTGATTCCAAATACATTATCAAATTCTCTCACAGTCAACCGACAACTTCTCATGACCAAATCGCAGACTTTCTTCACATTTTCAGCACTCCTGCTCGTTGAAGGCCTCCCAGGATGTGGATCGCTTTCGACTGCCATTCGCCCATTTTTGATGCGATTGTGCCACTCCTTTGTTTGTGTTATCCCCATGGCTTCAATTTCCCTGAACTTGTTGGATCTTCCTGATAGTTTCAACTTGGGAATCACCTAGGTTTTGGCAAAGTTTGATGCAGTAATGTTGGTCGACTTTTCTGGTCATTGTGACGAGATCGAGAATCAGACGACCGTAAGATGCTCAAACTTAAACACAAGCTGATTGACAACCCCTGAGTCACTCGTGGCGGCTGGCATTTGTCACGCATGTTCGTGAAAGTCCTTCACTGCGCTACACAAAACCCCGCCCCTTCCCTTCAACTTGGTGGTGAGAAAAAAAAATGAGGTCAGATACATTCTGAACATACCTCGTACAAGTGGATAAGAAAATTCTATGGCAGTGTAGTATGCCCTACACTAATAACAGAAGCATACTAGCAAATAGGGAGATATTTAACTCAATTATTGTACACACAGAAGAGAAAAATAATTAGATCAGTTAATATGGTGGACTGAAAAAAAGAATATAAATTGGGTAAGAACAAGATCAGTGAATATACTGTCACGAATTTTCTACATTGTAACGTTATGTTAAGTAAGTCGTGACATCGTCCCATAAATTTGAATTGTCTGTTTGGCGTGGTACCGTTGGGCGCCCGTCGCGCCGTCTATCCGCGCTCGTCGAACTGCGTATTCAAACCGGAGCTCAGTCTGTCTGCAGTCACGGCGCGCGGCGGTACGCCTCTCTAGTTTAGTGTTTTCTTAGCGATTTCAGATTTCAGCTTGTATTGGCGTGTGTTCCCGAGCTCCCACCCACTTTGGTGATCGACTGCAGTACAGTCTCATCCATACCGATTAGTATTTTCCTGTTTTCCTAGGCTTAAGTTTTTTTTTTTTTTTTAAATATTTAGCTGTTTATCTGAGTGAGTGAGTGCATTCCTTCATTTGATTTGAATTGGAGTCATGTAACGTAAATTTATTTGCTTGTATTTAATAAATTTACAGTTCGTTTTCTTGAGCTTTGTTAAATGTAACAGTCGTGTTTAATTTTCCCACTTATTTAACAGTTTTGCTACTCCACGTTAGCACAACTTTTTGTATTAAATCACGACTGCTACTTAGACCAGCTTTTGGGAGTAATCCTTATATCAGTTGTGCTAGCTAGGAGTTTGGCTCAGCCAAGATCCTGTTTATCTGTATTATTATCATTTTTTGATTGTTAAGGGGAGAAACTAACTTTCTTAGAGGCCAACGGTACAATACTGCAGCCCAATAGAGCGTCTAGTCTCTGCTGCGTACCGTTGAGAAAGTCTATAAATTCTCGACTCTAGAGAAGTGGCGAAGTGAGCCAGCATAAAGTGAAATCGCTGCTCAATTTCACAGGTCTATTCTCTCTCAGTAAATGACTCGATAGTCATTCTTAGCACACATAGCTATACATTGTATACACGAGTTATACAATATCATTACTCTTTGAAATGCTTAAATTTCCCCTGACATCTGGCGACCTCACGCCAGGATAAAAACATAAATTTCCCCTGACATATACAAAAATTGTAAGATGGTTATATGATTAGAGAACATTGATATATATTTGGTGAATAATAAAACTACGTTAATCTAATAGCAGGTAATGGAGAGATAACAATGGCATTGCGGGAGAATAAGCTCTCGTACCAACTAAATAATGTTTCCATAATTACTTGGATGTCCAGACGTCTTCACATAAATCAACACTGCATTGCAAAGGTGGAGCTGACGTTAGTGCAGTTGGTGGTTGCCTCTGGGCAGTGGGTACTGGGCTGTCATGTTCCCACTAAAAATTCTCCGTCTTCAAGATAACGTTGTGATTTCTTCACGTTACTTTCAGATTTAATAAGTTTTGCTGTGCTTCTTTACTTTATTCTATCATAATTTCATGGCGTCTTTTCTCCGCACGTTTAACAGCAACGAAGAAAACCCACTACGATCAGGCAAGGTGAATGGAATAGGAGATACAAAATGAGGGCTTAAAAATGTGTGATGGAGAAAGTGAGGCATTTGAACACTCACAAAATCTGAATTATATAGGTAACCAGTCATGCCTTGATGAAAGAGGTAATACATTTTCAATGGGGATAATAGAAGAGATATGTATAAGTGCAAAAATTTCAAAGTTACGTGAACGGGTAGCACAGTGTTGGCGTGTTTGGTACAGAGAAAGAGGATCTGACTTGATGGAGCAATAGCTTGGGGTAATGTAAAGACCAGAAGCTTCGAGTGACTTGACAGGGATGTTTGGACAGGTAACGCCAACAAATGACGCTGTTCGAAAATGAAAGTAATGTACATGGCCCAAATGTGTATGGAAAAGGGGTGTGTTGGGAGCAGGTGTGAAACAACATGAAGAATAAAGAGTCTTGACTGAAAGGTTATGGACTAGAGCATTCACACAGAGGGTAACTGTGATAGGAAGGATATAAAGCAGAAACGCAGGACAAAGACAAAGGGACTGAGCAATACACGAACACAAGTGTGAGAGATCACTGGACAAAAGCCACAGACTTATGGTCATGAGACAGAAGAAATTCAGAGCACACAGATGCAGAGCAAATTGAACAATTGGAAGGTGGAGGGGAGGTAATTAGTTGGAAGCGATCAAAGGTGACAGTAGAACGAACAGGAATATGGACCATGATAGTCTTGAAAAGGAAGGTAGCTTATGGTACAGGATTGTACAATTCTAGACTTGAAAAAGGAAAAATAAGATTAAGACTAAAATTACTGCGAGTCCATTCGAAGATCTGATATCAGGATAGGGTCCATGGTGACAACACTAACAGCATCTACTAACAGGTGAATAAAATTCTCTTCTTGTAATATGAGTGATTGAAGGGAAAGAGTTCATGATTCAAGATGAAAGCTGATACAATATTTCTGTGACAACATTAATCCTATCATTCAGTTCCCTCCGCAGGTACACCTGGGTCTGACAGACCCAGTCGACTTTTTCGATGATCTAGTTCAGTAACTTAAAGTTGCCTGGGATCTCTATCCTTCTCAATAGCATCCTAACTTTTTGTGCCCATACAGGGTGTAGCGGGGTTACTTTCGTGCATCTCTGTTTTTGCTTTATATCACTCAGAAGTTACATATCGGCTCTGTGAGACCCGGGTGTACCTGAGAGGGGGTGGGATTTTTGTTCTCCTAGTTTGCAGGTTGTTTCTATATTGTGTGGGATCCACTCTTCCTATCAAGAAGGGCTGTCATTCCTCAAGCTGTGACACAAGGGCTAAGCTCATAGTGTTCTTTGTTTTCTTGTATGACTAATGCCGAAAAAAACTTTGTATTTGTTTGGTAGTTTAAAAAAATATGTAGAGTCATGTGAATCAAAACTTATTTGGATAATTTTTTAACTAAGAAGACCTAATACACTGTAACATGTTCAGAATTCATTATATGAAACGTGTGAAACTACAGCATTTTTTTTTTATTACGGTGGGTCTGACTGACCCAGGTGTACATGAGTTGTATGTGACCCTGTAGGTGTACTTGAGGAGGGTTAAGGCATCCGAAAAATGTTTTCAGCTGGGTGTGCATTTTATATCTGTGCCAGTATTACCTAGTAACTTATGGTGAACATTCAGCAACCTATCCTGTGCTTCCAAAGCTAAGGCAAATGTTTGTAATTGTCCATGATACGTTGACAGATCGTCAGATGTTGATAAGCTAAAAACGCCACAAAAGACTTTGCCACGAAGATCAAAGAGGCCTCGCTTTACACGTTAATGTGACCTTCCGAAAGTGCCACTGTGAAGCAGGAGGCATATAAACTAATGAATAATATCTTGATCCAAACAAGTTTCCATTAAACCATCACGTCCTGACCGCTTTTTTACCCAGCCTACCCCCAGGTCTTGACCGATTTTCGACTTTTTGTTTTTTGGCTGAAACCTTCGCTTTTGGTGAGAAACATCGAAAATTCATAGAGAAATCGCGATCCTGAAGTTAGAAATGTTGATACAGGTGTCACTCAACCTTACGTTTTCCTTCTTTTTCAGGGTACCTGGCTAAAGAAAACGAACTATGGAAGGGTTAACTAATTCAAGCCACTTTAAATTACGTATTTATTTCATTTATTTGGTACGAATTTATGTGTAGTACAAGTCTATATTGGTTTTCACACAATAATATAGCCATTTACAAGCATTGTTCACTCACCCAAAACCCCAGTATATGGCACCTTCCTTTACAACATTACCACCTCATCACTTTTGTTTGTTTCTACCTCTAGCTTCTATGTTTCTTTGTCCGCCACCTTAGGAATGACTTCCACCGTGAATTTCGTCATTTGAGAGACCGTCGGGCAACATAGCTTTACTGGGCAGGTTACAGCTAACAAGTGAATTGCCCAGTGTGGGTGGGTGGGTGGGGAGGGGGGATAGGTGGGGCCAGGCAGTATCCCCGCTTGACAGCAGGTAGAGGAAGGTCTCTCACATATGCCTACCAAAAATCATCCGCGAATGTTGAAAAATGTGCTCACAATGGGCCTTACAACTGAGTGACGCCATTGGGTCTGTCCGCAGAAAAAAGTAGCAACGTGCGTCGTACGTCGGTGGGACTCGGCGGGTTAACATGAATGTAAACTGAAGCTCACCTACCAGTACTATTCTTCCAAAGGAATTAGAGGAGACAGGGAACAAACAGACTCCGAGTGTGCAGCACTGCCCTCTTACGGTAAAATAACCCGAGGTTCTGGGAGTCTTTAAATAGCCCAAATTCGTGATTGAATCTCTCTAGGTCTACATCTTACAACAATACCGTCAAGTAGCAACCTTTCTTTTTCTGTGTTCATTCCCCTATTCTTTTCACTGATGACAGTGAAGCAGCAACCTTTCTACCCTGCTGTAGCTCATCCTCTAAAATTCCATCCGTACCTAGCACACTCCCTAAGTTTTATTGTGCACTCATGTTTTCCATTTCCTCACCATCCACCCTCATTGTGCATGTGGTGATTATATTTCTCTCAAAGACCATAACTTTACCCTTTCCTACATACTCTTTTAGATTTAGTTTCCTACAAACATTCCCAAACTCATACAAAGCATTACAGCTCACATTCATCTTCACTTAACAATACAGTATCATCAGCAAACAAAAAATACAGGAAATTTGCACGTCTAGCCTTCTCACATTACAGACACTTCAATATCCGCTGCCCTACCTAGTATCTCTTTTGTACCTCCATTCATATATGAACTGAGCAACCACGAAGGGATGACACATCTCAGTTTCGATCCAGCACCCACACAAAAGAATTCACTTAATTCATTATCAACACGCACTGCAACCCTAGCATCCTCGTACGTACTGTTCACAGCATTCAACAGCTTCCCATATTCTCCGTATATTTTAACTGTTTTCCACAATCAGGCTACCCAATTTGTCGTATTATTCTCTAAATTCATGAGCGGAGCATACAACTTCATTCTCTACTGTAAATACTTTTCACCAAATATTTTAGGATGATCTACACCAATTCTTCCCTTCCTCAAAACCTCCTTGTTATTCTCCAAATATTCCTTTGTTATTAACATAATGCTGTGATAAGTATCTTACCATATATTTTTCCTGATACATTGTGTAGATGAATTCCCTTATGATAACCACGCACTTATATTTCCCCTTTTCCTTTGTATAGGAAAACTTTTGTACCTGACTTCCAATCCTCCGGAATCCTATCTTCCTCCCAAGCCAATTTTTATGCCTTCCACATCCATTCTTTTATTTTCTTCTCCTTTATGTTTCAGCATTTCACCACACACTCCATCAATTCCCGATTCTTTCCCTATTTCAACTTTGTTGCGTTTAATACTTCCAATCAACTGATCTCGTCCTCACTACTCGCCTCTTCTTCAAACAGCCATTCTCTAACAATTTAGACCTTTACTACATTCGTTCTCTATACTCACAATTCCTTACTGCATCCTCCGTCACCCTATTTTGCCTTCTTGACCTCCTTCTAAAACAGTGTTTTTACATTCCTTCCACTTTACACTCAGATTTCTTCGGAATCCTCATCCACTCGTTCATTCTTCTCTCTTACTAGTTTTTTCATCTCTCTATTTTTCTCAGAAGAATAACTCTCTTTCCCATCTCATCACATCGTCCGCTTTTCTATTTTCCATCTAGTCATTATATTTTTTCTTCGTCTCCGACACATCTCGTTTCACCTCTTTATTCAACCATGCTCTTTCTTGCACCCTCTTATGTTTCCCCTTCACCACACATACTGCCATACATATTGCACAAATTTCTTCTCTGAATATATTACACATGACTTCACCTCCTCTGCCTGCTGTAAATCATGTCTACTCCATATCTCTCTTTTCTTCCCCCTTATTCCTCTCCTAGTGCAGCACAACTGTTTCATTCTGTCTTTCACTTCTTATGTTCAGCCAGTGCTTCTGCACCTGTCTTGAGCACAGCTATGTAGTGATCAAATATTCTCCCAGCCTCAATACATTCTTGTGTTGAACACAGATAGTCTCATTCATTCATCTACACACACACACACACACACACACACACACACACACACACACACACAATCACTGCCTTCCATTCATCTGACTTAGCACCCATCCTCCTTATCACTCATCATGTACACTTGTGAATCATTTTGTGCCTAAAGACGGTGCTGGTTATTGCCAAATCCTTAGCCCCACATATGTCCACCAGGGCACCACCATTCCCATCCACTTCAGCAGGTACACACACTCACCAGTCATCCCACCTACCCTGACATTCGCCACTTTTCATTCATATCTCCAGTCAAAAGCACTCTCTCACTCCTCTCAAATTTCCCATTGCATGCTTCCACTTTTGCCTCAAACTCATCTTTCACTCTAGTCGTTTGGTCCTCGAATTGGGCAAATGTACAAACAATCTTTCATGCTTGTATTCATGCTTTCATTCTTGGCCATACAGTCCGAGGTGCAACTGATCCATACTTCCATATATTCTCCTTATATCTCTCGCATATAGCAGTACATACACCCTCTTTACAAAATTCACATCCACTCCCGCACTTACTAGAACACCCAGTTTATTTTCGCACTTTCACCTACTCATCCACAATTTGGTCTCAGTAAACCTACATATGTGAACTTTTCCATCTTCAAGCACCTGAACAATCTTTTTCTTTCACCTCCTCATTTGCATCCCTCACTTTCCAAATTACCATTTTTATCGTGTTCTTTGTCCGGTCATTGGTCGTCAACTGTAGGCCTGTCTGGGTCCGACGCTTCTTTGTTGTATTTTTAGTTACCTGATTTTACAGGTTGGGACAATACTGTAGATCTTCGCCAGCCAACTTTGCTACGTAGGGAATACGCATGACTGGTTTATATGGTTACCACTGAGCGCAGTAAATAATTTCCTGGCTTACATGAATTCATTTGGCTTAACACTCAGTGATGAATTAACTTTAAGTTGTCCTACATCGATTGAGAGGATGATGGACGCCCTCAGCCACCAGAGGCAATGTCTTTTCTGTACCGAGTAAAATCGTCTAATTGTACCAAGAATACACTAAACATACACCACCGGATTAAATAGGACAACGCCCCTCTCTCCTTATTTTAACTACACCCCTCACCTGCTACTTACCTGTGAATCTTCTTAACCCCCACTGCACCCTCGCTGTAACTATATCCTAGTCCATGTATGTAACTATGGGCCTTCTTAACTTCTCTCATTCCTTACCGTAACTGCAGCATCCTCTCTCCTATAACATACCAGTAGCTTTAGTTAACCATCATCTTTCCCCTGGCATATAGCTGTAGGTTTTCTGCGTCCTACCTGCCCTTAATGTACCTATATAACCACGCGTATCCGAAGCACCTCCTTCCCCATGGAAACTGTAATCCTACTGTCCTTCTCTTGATGGTGGGTGGAGCAGGATTTATCACCAGCACTGTGAAATAGCAACACATACTCCGTGTGGCGTGGAGGCGCTGTGACTTGGCAAGATTGAAATGGCTTCTCTCTCTCTCTCTCTCTCTCTCTCTCTCTCTCTCTCTCTCTCTCTCCTATGTTTGATTTCTTCGTCCTGTGCTGGCGTCTTGCTGTTCCATCTTAATGTTTTAACCTATTCAATTATAAGACCTTTTCTACTGGTCTTTTCTTGCTTTTTCCAGCCGATTTCACTTAAACCAGGAGAGATTTCTATTACTGAACGGGGAGGGAAGGCTATACGTAACTCGCTTTCGAAAAGTCTCTCTGCATCTGAATATTATGTCGTCATCGTACTGAAGGAGTTAAGAACATACGAGGGAAGCCTGCATTCTGTTGACTGGCTCATACGAGGTCTGTTGTTTTTAAGAATCTATTTTGGCCACATGGTTAAGACAAAGGTTTCAAAATAAAAACACAGTCCCTCCCACCAGCTAAACCGCCCATTAAAGATGGTAAGAAAACTTATATGAGGCACATAAACCAGTGTTGAAAATTTGAAATGACATTTCTACAGGTTTTTCTTGGTAAACGAGAGCAATGGGACCTTATTTTGTTCTTATTAAAAAAAAATGCACTAACAGCATTAATTCCGCAACACCCAGTTCAACATAGTTACTTCCAAGGCCCTTCCCCGTCTCCTTCACAGCTCAGGGTCATTCATTTCTTTGTCACCCACTCTCAGTTTTGAACGATATTTTGAAATAAACTTCACTGCGCTTAAACCACTAGCCATACAATACCCATTTTCACACGATATACTTTCTGACCACACATTCACGCCCTTCAAATCTGCAGCCCTTCCTTGTCATTTCTTTGCTTACAATGCTCACTTCTTTAACCTACTCTTAGCAGTTTCAAGGCGTGAAGCGGGTCACGCGGTCAACGAACGGGCTTGTTTAAAAAACGGCTGAGGAAAAGGCATACTATTGCACTAGAATCTGGAAAATAATTGCAATATTTCTGAGTACTTTTAGATTGTAACAGGACTTATTCTCAAGACTTTTCTGTCATATACCTAATAGTATTTACCTAGCATTAAAACTCAATTGCAGTAGAAACAAATACATCGCTCGGTCACTTGTACCACAATTATTCTTTCCAAGAGTTCCTTCCATTCTTAGTACTGACTAAGAATCGTCTTCATTTGAATCAATTCGTTCGAATTCTGTCCTGCCTTCTTTTACAATTAAAATATGCATATAACGTTATCTCCGGCATCACATCGTTCGGCCACATAAACCCCTCTAAATCAAATCTCGATTCTCCGCCTTTCTGGTAAGGAGAGTATTAACCTTACTTCATCTATCTCCATGAATAAAATTCTGTGTGTGTGTGTGTGTGTGTGTGTGTGTGTGTGTGTGTGTGTGTGTGTGTGTGTGTGTGTGTGTTCGTGTGTGTGTGTTCCTTGTGTTATCTTCCATTCCGTGCCAGTGGTCCCTTTCTGTCCGCATTCATTATCCTGTCATTCTTCTCTCTCCCGTTTCCCCCCACCCCCCTCCCACCTAATCCTTTTGTCTTACCTCCCCCAGCGAAGTTGGAGGAGGTTACATATTCACCTATGTCTGTCTGTGTGTTTGTCCACACGATACCTCCAATGAATTTCAATGAAATTTTGTGGAAGGGTGGACAAGAAAGAATTGGTTGAATTTGGGGGGTGGATCCAGATCCCATTCCGAACCCTATGTATCCCGCACAATATCTCCAAAAGTTCTCGATGAATTTCAGTGAACTTTTGTGGAAGAAGGGGCCATGGGTCAGGGAACTATTGATTAAACTTTGGGGAGGATCCGGATCCTATGAATTCCACACAACATCTCCACGGATCCGGATCCAGATCCTTTTTAATAGGAATGGTATTGGCGGAGCTATGCGCTCTCTGAGTGCTTTTTAGTTTTAACTCTTGTTTTACTTGCTTCCTACCTTACCTCTCTCTCTCTCTCTCTCTCTCTCTCTCTCACTTAAAATCTATTCTTTTCTTACCTGCTGTAATTATTCAACTTAGTCAGTTTCGTAGTGAGTCGTTTATGGTCGCGCCACCTAGAAAAGACCATACGCTTAGTGAGGTCAATACTGTATTTACCTGTTTAATTCTCTGTTCTCAACAACTGCCTTCCTCCATATAATCTCAGTTTTCTCTAGCGTTTATTCCCCTCCAACATTTTCGTTCACTTAATATCTCTCATTCTCCCTGTTAAAGTCCTACTGCATCATCTCTCTCTCTCTCCTTATCTGTCTGCTTGGTGGATTCAAGCCGTGGGGACAGAGGGGTGGACTTGGCTCAGGGGTGGATTTGGCGTGACATTAATCTCCTGGGAGAAGAGGGCGGAGAGAGAAGAAAGGAAGAATGCCGATATCCGCCCCAGTGTCTCAACCCTACTCACCCTCTCACTAGTTAATATTTCCATTTTGAAACCTGAACCATCTTCTTTTTCAACCCTGTGGCGTACAATCAGAGTTTATGGCTTCCCCACCCTCTGTTATTAATTCCTGGTGAAAGTTCAGACAATCTCAGACATGAGTTATGTGCCTAACTGTATGTCAGGAAAAGGAGACATGTTTGTATGGCCGTGTGGAAATCGAGACGTGTGGATGAAGATTGTAAGCGAAAACAGTACATGTACTGGGGACTGCAAGTATGTTGTGATGACACTGTGTGGAACTTAGAGTGTAAGTGCGTGAAATGGATGAGTGAGATGGAGTTAAGAGCGTAAGGTCATATATGAATGCTGTCTCACGAGGAAAAGGAGGTGCTTGATTGATGAATAATGAATGGCAGGGCCAAGGAAAAGAACGAGAGTTTGGGACTAACTGTATGGGACGATAGGTGCACTGGAATTAATGAGTGTTTTTTGATAAACCCGAATGGAAGAGTCGACACATATCCTATAATAGGTGTAGTGGGTCGTGGTGCAGTGCTATGGGGGAACAATCTTGGATAGTGACTGAAATATATGTTTCAGGAAAGAAGGATATTGGTATGCGTTAGTGATTCACTTTTTAACGACAGAGGCACACTTGTTAGCATAAGTGAGATTGTGGAGAGTATCGAAAACGCCTAGGTGATTTTTGTGCTTGTAGAGAGAATGGTACCTGGGAGTGTTGTTGAAAGGAGGGCAGTAAGAATATGATGCAGAGGCTTAGGTAATCACATGATTATGGCATCCACGGTTAAAGTGAAAGGAGCGTGATGAATGATGGAGAGAGGAATACTCAGGAGTGAAAACCTGGAAGTCGATAAGCTGAAGACAAAGCAAAGGCAGGCGAATATCACATCAAGGCAGTAGAAGGGTTTTAGACAAAGAGTTGGGTGGAAACAGATTTGGAAAACTTGTGGGGTACATACTGTGGAGAAGATGTTATTTTCTCCAAGAAGGAGAGTATGTTTTCACCTGTTTGTTTGTTTGTTTGTCTGTTAGCTAGATTACTCAAAAACTTTGAGAGATCTGGACCAAATTTGGTGGGTATATAGCCCATGTCCCAGGAAACAATCGATTAACTTTTGCGACCGATGTCTGTTTGTTAACAGGATTACTCAAAAACCAGAAGAGAGATTTAGACCAGATTTGATGGATAGATAGCCCATGTCCTAGAGAACAATCGAGTAGCTTTTGGGACCGATCTGGATCGTATTTCAGATTCTGGATCCGGAAAACCTAACCTATTATGAAGAGTGGTTTAGAAATTGCCCTTGTCGAGGAGATGCGCTCCACTGAATGCCACTCTAATTTAAGAATGCCATATCTCTGAATGTGTTGAGAGGACAGCATTTATTAAGAAAGATATAACTTTGTGGGATGTAGGGGCTGAAAGAACACTGGGGGAAAATTGAGACTGATGACAAGAGTCGATGAATGTAATGGGGTTAGATAAAAGAAGGGAAATATAATGAGAATTAGATATACATGAAACGATTAGCAAAGAAAAAATACAGTAACTGAAGATATTTTTGGAAATAATGTAAAATATTCTGATAACTGACAATTTTGGAAAGGGGTTCAAAAATGAATATAAGGGTCTGGACAGAGGTGTAATAACTGAGGGATTAGCCTGACGAAGTACACCGACCGAAAAAAAAATAATGGTCGAGTCAGTACGGCAAACCTAGTCAGTCTGTCCATTACACTAAACAAAACGTGCAATTAATAATTTATTTAAGAGGAACGAAAGTATAGTGTAATGTGACTTTTTTTTTTCTATTACTACTCGGTCATCCCACTCATGACTGCCATTACAGATATCACATCATTTTGCACGTTGCCCGACAATTTTTCAGAAAATGTACTGAATATACACTGGTGGTTTTCTTCATTACTTTAAGGACAGTTTGTGATCTTCCAATTTTCCGTACGGTTTCACAACTGTTAAGACGTTTACAAACGAATGTAATTACAAAAGTATTTTCCTCCATTCTGAGCTTAATAGGCCTCAGTGTGCAGATGGCTATGAATGTGAGGCAGTCAGGATTCCGGTGGATTGAATGGTGAGTGAATAAGCTTGCTGCTTATTTCAACTGCCCTTGCCGCCGACTAGTTCTCTTTCATTGTTTTTTTCTTTTTTCTTCTTCCTTCTTGAACACTACATCACCTAATCCTCAAGTGGCAAACAAGTCCGGTGATGTCGATGATGGTGATGAAGATGATAATGATGATAAATTACTGGATATAGAAACGATCAACAGTACAAAAACTTCCATCCGTCCATCCATCATCCAATCCTGTGTTGTCCCATGAGGAGCGTAGGAGACCGGTGCTAGGCAAAATGGTGCTGACATTTAAGATGAGAGTGAAATACAACTACAAACAACATAAAATTTTCAACTCTTCCCCAAAATAATCAACATGTTTAAACCCTAAAAATGAAACTGAAACCCTCAAGTAAAGAAGGCTATCGGTATAGATATTACAAACTATTAACTACAAAGACAATACACACTAAATTCGACAGATCAAAATTAATAAGATCCATGAACAATAAAGACAAACTATCAACAAGATATAAGAGTCAACAATAAATACACATTATATAAAATAAATATAACTCGTGCCAACTTTTCCACTGTCGGGATAACTCTAGTAATATATTCCAGTTAATATCAAAGGTAGTATTCAGGTGAGAGAGAGTAAACCACAGCAGCCTCAGGTGAATACCGGTATAATTAATGTTATCACGGTCGCGTCTTCTCTTGCAATGTATCCCAGCTAACATCAGACGATTTTACTCAGCTGAGAGTGAATCAGAGGAACATATATGTTTGTGAATAATGGTATCAGTTATGAACACTGACTTTCACGAATATATGCACGCAATGAACAATACACATGTAAAGATTGCTGCCGACTTAATTAAAGGAAAATAATTATTTATATAAGAGGCTTCGTGTGGAAAAAGATTACTGGTAAATGTTCACAAGATCTGGAAACCATTCTGACAAATACCACAGCGGGAACAATACAGTACCCGTTAAGCCCACGGATGTNTAGGAGACAAAAAGTTCGGATTGGTAATCAGATGAATGTTAAGTGAATATATATTTGCCACACTGGTAAACTACAACCCAAGACCAAGGAATATGCAGGACATCAAGATGATCCTCATAAGGAAAATATACTGAATATCATTGAAAACAGCCCTAAAAATAGTGTCCGTAGAATTTCCCGCCAAATTATGAAACCCCGAATGCAAGGCTGGCGAATGCTACATGAAGAAAGACTGTATCCTTACCACATCCAGTCTGTTCACGCTTTCCTACCCCAAGACTACCTCAGTAGAGTGAAATACAGTGAATGGCTGCTTGAACATCGACAGTTAGTGAAGTACATATTATTCAATGATTAAGCTCAGTTTACAAGAGATGGCAACATAAACATTCACAAATCGCTGAAAATCCTCAGTGAATGTTTTGTGTGGCATGATACATAACCATCTTATAGGGCCATACATTTTTTAAGATTATTTAACATCAGACCATTACCTACAATTCCCGACCGACAAGCTTCCACTTCTCTCAGATGAAACTCCACTCCACACGAGGAGAAAGACGTGGCTACAAGAAGACGGTTCTCCACGCATTATGGCAGACTTGTAAAGGAACATTTAAACAGGTGTCACGGTAATCGCTGGATTGGTCGTGGCGGACTTCAGGCCTGATCTCCACGTTCTCCAGACCTTACTCCAGTTGGCTTCTTTTTGTGGGGGTACATGAAAGACTTAGTGTATCAGGTGAAGTGCCAAACCAGAGACAAAATCATCCAAAGAATCATAGCAGCTGCTGCAGCCATCAAGAATAATAAAAGGCAAGAAGTGCAGTGATTAAGAGAACAAGAATTTGTGTTGCTAGAAATGGCGGTCACACTGAACAGCACCTTTCATAAGCAAGAAACAGTAGAAAAGTTGGTGTAGCCTACATGTATAAAGTTTAAATACAATCTCATTCTTTATAACTGTTTTTCATTCACTTTAGAGAGAGAGAGAGAGAGAGAGAGAGAGAGAGAGAGAGAGAGAGAGAGAGAGAGAGAGAGAGGGGGAGAGAGTAGGGTATTGTCGGGTCTGACAGATTCCCCCCCCCCTCCCCCCAAGGAGCTGATGTAATTGAAGTACAGATTAGCGCACTTTTGACCAATAATGCCTCACTGAATCAGGAAGCTAGAGGGAGAGTCAAGGTGGTACTCCTATTTTAAAATAGGTAGAACTAGCATAAGGCACTAGATGGGTGGGTCTCTTAGACCCAAGGATACCCTTCTATGGAGAAGTGGTTCCTGAAGTCTGGCATGGCTATTTTGAGACACTTTGTATATATGGGTGGTTCTTAAAAAAATGAAAGTTTGAAAACTGTGTCTCCCAAACCCCACATTTTGTTCTAATAGACACTATGTAACGTGCCAAATTTTTATTTAAAAAAAAATATTTAGGGGTCGTGAAGTAGGGCTAAAGATTCAGCATTTCTTAAATTTCTGATGAAATTTCACTATAACTTCTGAACCATGCATTTTTAGGTATTGGATCACATAAGCATAATTGTGAAGGAGCACTTACTGTTTACTGTGGCAAATTTGGGTCTGTTTCCGACCCAAGGGAAACGCAGGGGATGGGTTCAACTAGCGAGGTCTTCACTTTCTGCACGCCAGGGGGAGGGGGGTGGGGAATGCCTGCCAGGCCTAACTCTGCAACTACTGTTGATAATGTAGTCTGATTCTGATCTGATATAGTGTGTTTCTGATCTTCAGCATGGGTTCCGTAAGGGACACTCCACTGGAGATCTTCTCTCCCACTTTTCTGACTCCTGATCATCCTCCATTTGGGACTTTGGCGAAAGCTTAGCCATTGCACTTGACATCTCAAAGGTTTTCGATCGAGCCTGGCATAAATCTTTAGTTTCCAAACTGCTCTCTAGAGGTTTCTATCCTTCTAACTGTGCCTCCATCAATAGCTTCCTTTCTGGTAGTTCTATAGCTACTATTGTAGACGGCCACCATTCTTCTCCTATATTTATTAACAGTGGTGTTCCTCAGGGCTCTGTCCTATCACCAACTTTCTTCCTTTTATTCATCAATGACCTAAGCCGTACATCTAACTTAGTCCACTTACCTTTCCATTTGCTTCCTGCAGTGTCCATCTCAGAACTTACTTCAACAAACAAGGAATGAGGCTATGGCACACCTAATGTCTGACTTGGCATGTATCTCTGACTGGGGTAAACATAATCTTGTTGTTTTTAATGTATCAAAGAATCAGTTCTTACACCTATCAACTCAACAAAATCTTCCACGGGAGTACCCACTAATGTTTAATAATATGCAGCTCAATCCTCCATCATCCTTGAACATGCTTGGAGTTTCATTCTCTCGGGATTTATATTGGAAAGAACATATTACATCTCTTGTAAAATCTGCTTCCAAGAGATTAGGTTTACTAAACCGTACCTTCATTACCCCTGCACAGTTGTTGACTTTATACACGGGTTTTATTCTCCTCTGTGTAGAGTAAAACTCTCATGTGTGGGGAGGATCCCCACATACTGCTCTTCTCAATACGGTGGAGTCAAAGGCTTTTCGTCTCATTAGCTCTCCTTCTCTTACTGGCTCTCTTCACTCTCTTTGCTGCACTGTCGCCTCTTTTATATATTTTCTATCGCTACTTCAATAGTCGCTGCTCCTCTGAACTGTCTGTTTTCATCCCTCCACCTCTACGATGGGCACATAGCACCTGTCTATCAAAAAAATCTCACCCCGTTTCTATCCAACTCTCTAATGCAAGAGTTAACCGTTACTCCCAGTCCTTCATTTATGCAACAGGTCATTTCTGGAAATGTCTCCGTTTGTCTGTATTTCCTGCTTCCTATAATCTCGTCTTTCAAACGCTCTGTGTCCAGGCATCTCGAAATGAACGGATCATGAAATTGGTTCTCTGTTGTACTGTTTTCGTTTTTTCTTGGAAGGAACGGTTTGCAGGCTCCCGGTTTTTGGTTCCTTCTTCCTTGCAAAAATAAGGACAGTTGGGTCTATTAAGAAGTGAGGCAAGGAGAAACTAATACTTGAAACATGTTGCCAGAAGCCAAAATTATACTCCTTATTCTTGCAGTCAGGTACAGAAATGATAACTGGTAAGAGAATTCCTAGTTATCACAGGAAAAAACAAAGACACTCTTCTAGGGACCAAAAAGATTCATTATGTTAACCCGTCACATCCAGACCGATTTCCAACTTACGATACCCCCAAAATCCCGAGCATTTTTGGAATTTTCATTTTATTGGCTCAAACCTTCGCTTTTGGTGAGAAACATCGAAAATTCATAGAGAAATCGCGATCCTGTGCTTAAAACTGTTGATACAAGTGTCATGCAACCTTACGTTTTCCTTCTTTTTAAGGGACCTGGCTAAAGAAAACGAACTATGGAAGGGTTAACTAATTCAAGCCACTTAAAATTACGTATTTATTTATGTATTTAGTATGAATTTATGTGTAGTAACAGACTATATTGGTTTTAACACATTTATATAGGCAATAGAAGCATTGTTCAGTCACAAAACACATTCACATATGGCACCTTCCTTTATGACATTACCACCTCATCACTTCTGTTTGTTTCTTGCTCTAGCTTCTTTATTTCTTTGTCCTCCACTTCAGGAATCACTTTCACCGTGAATTTCGTCATTGGAGAGACCGTGGGGCAACATACCTTTACTGGCCAGCTTACTGCTAACAGGTGAATTGCCCAGTGTATGGGGGAGGGGAGGAGGGGGGCCAGGCAGTATGCCCGCTTGACAGCAGGTAGAGGAAGGTCTCCCACATATGCCTACCAAAAATCACCCATGAAATTTGAAAATTGTGCAAAGTATGACCCTTGCAATTGCGCGACGTACCCATACGTCGATGGGTGTAGCTGTGACAAAACATTGCGACGTACCCATACGTCGATGGGACTTGGTGGGTTAAAGCCACCAGTATATCGAACCGCCAGGGGCAGATCACCATGCTATCAGTAAACAAGAAAAGGTTGAGTGAATGTGAAGATAAACGTTATTATTTGTCCCCTGCTCAGTCAGGCCGCTATGGTCATCTTTTGGCTAACAATACTCAAGTAAATGCAGAGGAAGAAAAAAAAAAGGAAGAAGAAGAAAGAGATGAGAAGGAGCTTCCAACTTTGTGAGGGTCACGACTCATCCCCGTTACCCAACAGTAGGCTATTTTCCATGCAAGCAAATCTGGATACAGTGTTATATGACAAAGGAAAAAGTAAAAATGG
>JAGKTI010006491.1:25280-40515 GCA_018397915.1 Birgus latro
TATATATTAGTATGTATTCTACAAGGGAACAGTGATGACATATACTTCTATGTCTCTTCCATTGCAAGTGGAGATGTTTACCCAGATATTATCACAACAGACTTTTAGAATCGGATTATCCCACTGCAGTTAGATTCAAATCATAAATATGAAGTTCGATTAAGTAATATTTTATTCCCAAAATATTATTACTGTCTCAGAAATGGTGATCCAGAGTGTAAAACTGGTTTTCATGCACGAATAGAGAGATCTGAAAACGAAGACTATGAGTACAGTTTTTATGATTCTATGCCTGAAACAAATATTGCTTCCAACCTGAGCTCTCGCAGTTTAGTATCTATAATCGAATCCATTGACTATCAAATGCTGAAAGAGCTTCAGGAAATTGTTCAGGAAATGTATGCTGATTATTTCGCTTACCAGCAGATATTACAGTATGATTACAACATAGATAAGGTTGTCATCCAAAAATGGTAGTTGGGGCTGATGCAGATCGTATATACACCGAGTTAACAATGGAGTTTGCTCCTCAAATTGCCATTGTGTTGGGGTTTGAGCAAAAGAGTTCGTTATTTGGTATTTCAAAAAAATGAAAAAGAAAATCCTTCATCCTCGAATCCCAATCCTGTTAAAATTACAGGTTCATATCCACCCAGATCTGATGGTTCCAGTGATTATTTATATGTGTGCCCTGACCCAGCTAACCTTTAACGATTTTGGGGGTAAATTGTGATCATTCTCGATGCTGTATCCATACCGAATGATGTCACGTGTAAGGGTGTTAAACCTATAATGTACAAAACAATTAGTAGTGTTGGCATAAAAATTACTAATCAGAATGGTGGACCAATATACTTTGAAGACAATCGCAGTGTTACCTGTGTTTTACATATAAGACGTTGGTAAAGATGTTTACATTCTCATTAGTGTTTTAGACACCATCATGCCTACTACCTTGATGCCTCCTTCCAAAGACGAATTCTTGTTACTATTCAAAGACCCATTCCTACTCAGACAAGGAGGGACTGTAAGTGATGTGACTACTATTAGGAGTTCCATTTTATACCAAACGGGGGGCTGTTATTTTTTGACTTTCTAAGGGGCATAGGGGAACGGGTATTTTTTTTTTTAAATTAAAAATGTAGTTCCTGAATCTCTTGGCATGGAACGAGGTGTACTCGAGGATGTATCTAGTGGCAAGGCAAATCTGAAGGACTCTGTGAAACAGAGAGGTATTTCAGCCCTGAAAAGTGTTGAAAGAGCTAGCATGAAAGAAGGACGTAAAGAAAGTCAAAACGAAATTACGTAAATGTTATAAAAAGGATAAATTTGACTTAATTTGGCTTAGAAGTGTGATTTGATTCTGGTAACATGCCTCTTGATGTTGTTTCGGGAGTAGGGGTAAAATCCCCTCTCAGCAATTATTCAGCTGCCATTTCAGAAATGTTTCCTCGTCCTCACAAAGTCCGGATGATAGAATCAACAGTTGCTACAAAGCAGGGTATAGATGTTCTACTCATAAATGCAGGCTTTGATCAAAAAATAACTGATAAATATATAAAATTTCATATACCTAGAGCTAATGGGGCATTCACTGGTATGAGCACTCTAAGCCTCGAGTTGAAATTGCGAGTTACAAAAGCAGACGGGACTCCCGTACTCATAGAAGATGATAAGATGATGTTCGTGAATGCAACATTACATATATTATTTCAATCTGCATCTGTGTTTTTAAATAGGATTTACGTTGAAAATAACTATATGTATAATTATGCTGCCTTTATAAAATTGTTCACAAAACTTAGTCCCTCCAAAGTAGGGACTATTCATAAAAATTGTTACTTACTTCATGATGAAAATGGTAGTGAGATAGGAGATACTTATAATGAAGACCATTTTGTTGGCCTCAAAGATCAGGGAAATGGGTTTCAACAGTCATCAAGATGTGGGCAATATGAAGGTCCACATAGATTTGTGTGAACTATGGGTTACTCGTGTCTTTCCTCAGCACTTAATACTTCGTTATCTGATCCAGACTCGTTTATTGGGTATGTGTATATAATCAAGCGGTAAAATCATACGTCATCGCTCAAAGCAAAGTTCAATGACTTGATAACCCTTGGTGGGAAATGAATTCCAAACAAGCTGTATTTGTGCATAGCTGTTTTTTTTTTTCTGGATCGTATAATAAGAATCCTTTGTATTTGACTCATGCTGACTTGTCAGGGATGGCTGTGTCAATGGGAGAAGTCTGCATAGCTTCACAGTCTCTTTTCCTTATCATTTCGCATCATTGTACCATTACATTTTGAAGGCTCCATATCTAAATCGAGATCAATTAACTATGAGGCCAATAGCAAGGGAAGAATGAGTTTACTTTTAGACCTATTGTGCAGGACGTTAAAGAAGGGATTGATTCTGAATACACAGGAAAGCTGAGGATAAGTATAGGCTAATATTCAAGATAGCCAGTGGCTCTGATCGTGTCCTGCTAAAGTTTGGAGACACTCAAGGAATTCTGCGAGTTAACAACGATCAGCAGATATATTCTGATGTGAGAGCTTTAAGGAAAATGAATGAACAAGAACTCGAAATTGTGATTCGTAAAAATTTACCTCCACAC
Organism: Birgus latro; assembly: GCA_018397915.1. Lineage (NCBI taxonomy): Eukaryota > Metazoa > Arthropoda > Malacostraca > Decapoda > Coenobitidae > Birgus > Birgus latro. The sequence goes on from JAGKTI010006491.1 coordinate 27,904, forward strand.
TGTGTTAAGCAATTCTGGGGGTGTGCCACAGCTGATGAAATGATACATTTGAAAATAACTGACAAACTTGAGCCTGTGATTATCATTCCTTGCATATTACCCTCTTCACAATCTGGAGAAATGAGTCACTGGGTTTGTTTTTTTTCATAAAAGGTCACATATATTTCCTTGATTCATATGGTCTTCTACTCAATCAGTACTCTGAACATTTTGTAACTTTTTAAAGAAATAAAACAATTAAATCATGCACACAACCCTACCCCTGCAGAGTGTTTCTTCTTATGTTTGCGGGGTCTATGTATTATTTTTCATACATGTCATATGTACAGAGGGTGCAGACAGATTGACGATGAGAAAAAAAAAATATTGAAACAGTTCCGTAAACATAATTATGTCGAGAACGATAAACGGGTACCGAAATATGTGTATAAATACTTTCCTGTGCTTCTCCCTGACTGCTGACGCACTTCTGTCTGAATAAATATGCTTACAAATAAATGTGCGTTTTACCTATGCAAGAATCTTCACTGAAGAGTCCAGTCACTATATACTGGTATCAGTCCTTGCAGTTCCATAATAGGTGATGAGTGGGTGAATGACAGTACTTAGTAATAATATAGAAATGGATATACGGACCTGTGGAGGTGAGGCTCCAACATTTATAGACAATGAGAGACACGGGTGGGTAAGGTATCTTTGAGGGCGGGGACTCATGAAGTGTTTGTTTTGGTGTATGTAAGAGTTATTTATTAGATTTTTTGTTGTTTCCTTTGATACAAGCCCTGGATATGTGCTAGGGACTGCTAGTAAACTTGAACATAGCTATGCCAAATCCCCTTTGAGCTGTGGTGTGATGAACATTTGGAAACACTGTTTGACCCACACAAGATACTCATGATATTTTGCATTAAATCTGCAGACCCACTGCACCTGAGTGATGGACAATGCCTGATATGTCCAGTAGGATGGAGTGAAAAAATTAAAAATTGAATTATAAGATGTAATACCCCCTAAGACTTGTCTTTTGTCCCACATAACTTGAATGTAAAAAACTGGCTTTCTAAAACCAACACTTCCTGCTCTCTACAAAAATTGGTAATTTAATATGGCAGGATATGCTCAGTCATATTAAATACATTAGAGGACAAGGCAAATAAGGTTCCAGATACATGCTTCTGAACGTTTTATGAGTACCTGAGTGTATATATTATATAATGCATTTAATACTTCTAGTTTGTTAAGCCTACTATGTTCTATTGTATTTCTTATGCAGTTTGAGTGTTGGAGCATGGTGAAAAGATGGCTGAGCGTCATCCGTAAACCTTCGGCAAGTCAAATTATCAGTAATCCTCATGGTATGAACTTGCATAGGTTGCCAACCACTGAAGACGTGCTCGTAGACTATCAGTGGGTCAGACTGAAACCAAAGAGTAATAAAAAAAAATGAACCAACTGTTGCAGAACTGTCTGATGTCCTGGCTGTCAAAAATAAAGAAATTTGGACCCGAGCATCAGTACCTACTGTGACATCAACCCGCATTATACAGCTGATATGAAATCACCACGATAAATATCTCAAACTTGTGAGATACCCAGTGTCGACAAGAAATGAACAGTATGAACATAAAGTCACCGAATTCAAGAAGCAAGCCAGGGAGATGTTCGATACTGCAGCATGCACATGTGCTAACCATTCATCATGTTCGTGTGCAAAGTCTTGCAAGGTTCCAGTTTCTGAACTCTCTTTTCCAAGATCAACGAACCACACGCAAGATGATGATAGGGCCACTTGACAGCATAGCTACAAAGAGGCTACAGGAGCGTCTGAGAAGAAAGAAAGAATAAGACAGGCTAACCCAGTATCACCTTGAAGCTAGTGCGAGTTCATCGACATCAAAGAAAAACTGAAAGTAGTTTTAGCAGTTCTGCAGAAGAAGAACCTGGTGAAATCACAGATAGTAACACTGAAATATTATCTGCTACTGTTGCATGTGGTTCACAAGTATTACACCCTTCTACTGCAGATATACTTCTCAAGCAGCATCACAGCAGAGATGTCGGCTATAGAATACTGCGAGGGCTTTAGAGCGACCTGCAGTTTCAGATAGGGCAGTGGCAGAGATTGCATCTGCAGTCTTGGAAGACTATGGCATAGTAACAACTGAGGACTGCAGTGATGTCATCGACAAAAGCAAAGTTAGAAGAAAACAGCAGAAGTATCATGAAACCATCCGTGCTGAAGCGGCAAGTCTTACATACAGGACCTATATTTTGATGGCAGAAAGGATAAAACACTGACTTTCGAAACAGTCGATGGCACTGCTCACCAGAGAGTGACTGTAGAGGAACATATATCCTGGTACAGGAGCCTGGCTCCAACTATCTCGGTCACATTAAAACTGAAAGTGGCAGTTCTGCAAGCATAAAGCTGACCATCATCCATTTTCTTGGTGAAAATAGCATAGACGTTCAGTAGCTGGTGACAATTGGGTGTGATGGCACTGGGGCGAACACAGGGAAGAAGGGCAGTGTTATAGGACTTCCTGAAGAACATATCAATCGTCCTCTGCAGTGGTTTGTTTGCCTTCTCCATGCAAATGAACTAACTTCCTCTACATCGTTTGTTCGAGCATCTGGAGGGTTGCATGACAGGACCAAAAAGTTTCTCAGGGCCAATTGGTTCTTTATTGGCAAATTGTGAGGAAATGTCAATTGTTGCTTTTGAGCCAATAACACGTGAACTTCTGGATGTCAGCATTGAAGATTTGAGTTCGGATCAGCAGTATTTACTGGATATTTCCCATGCAGTAATCACTGGCAATTGCTCTGTCTCTTTGTCACATCGTCAGCCAGGAAAACTCATTATGTCCCGCTGGGTCACACTGGCCAATCGAGTTTTGCGTTTGTATGTTGTGACAGAAAGGCCTAGCGATGATCTCAAAACAATTGCTGAATTCATTCTGAAGGTTTACACTCCAGTCTGGTTCATGATCAAGTCCAAATCTTCATGCAATGATGGCTCTAAGCACCTATGGATGCAGATTAAGAGGTCACGCTACCTGTCACAGGATGTGAAAGCTGTAGTTGATCCAGTGATTCAGCGAAATGGCTACTTTGGCCACCCTGAGAACATTTTGCTGACCATGGTAACCGACGAGCAACAACATATCAGGGAGCTGGGCATTCGACGAATTATGTGAGCTCGAGCCTCCATGACACGTCAGTGTGGTATCAGGTGTTTTCAAGTACCACCTCTTAATCTCAGTGCCGAGAATTACATTGATTTGATTGACTGGCAGAAGTGTGTCCTGACTGAACCTCCAGTCACAAAATCAATCTCTGATGTTGCCCTGGAAAATGTGGTTCGTAACGAAACAACTCTTGCCACTGAAATTCCACGTTATCCATGTCATACACAAGTAGTGGAAAGGTTTGTAAAGGCAGTCACAGAGGAATCAATAGCTGTTGTTGGACAAGAAGCAAGGGATGGCTTTATCCGAGCAAGAATACATGCTCGAGCTATCATGCCAACATTTAACACTGAGTAAATACCGCACCACACAGTAACTTAGATTTGTTGTAAGTGTTATGCTTGCTGGCTTAAGCTGCACATATTGGGTCATGTACATTTATACATTGCTTAGTATAATGTATAATTGTATATTATACTGTATAATACAATGAGTGCCAAGGATTTGTGTCATTTGTGTCACAGGTTGGTAAGAGACAGATGGTAGAGGGCAGAAAAACTAGTCATATTTCAATTAAATTTTATATCATTAATGAGTAATAGCATTGGCAACTTTTGTTAGGTATTACATCCAATAAAACCGCGATTTGATTTTTGGCTTCTATTTTCACTCCATCGTAATGTCAAGGATTAGGATGTATGCAATAGGAAAACAATATTATTAAATGTCTTCAGATATTTCAGTTTGTTATAATTTGTCATTTATATGAAAAGACGTCTCTTAAATCAGGTAATAGTGGTGGTGATGTTAAGTTTGCTGTACAGTATAGTGATTTTGACTGCAGTAAGAGAGAGGACAAGAAGAAATTAGGGAGAAAACAGAATGAAGAGAGAGGGGGAGACTATGTCATACCTAATTTTTCAGCACACTCGCCTTGGTGAAAGTATCCTGCCACGGTCAAGGTCAGGCAAAGCATCCGGGAAACGTATGTATGTTGTTTTATTTCGCTAGGTGAAAGCTAGCGGGGTATGAAGGTAGGTCAAAGCCACTCACTTTGGTCTCCCCTCCCCTTGGTCATTTAGCCGGTTGCTACTGAACGAGGTGGACGTGCGTGCTCTCATGATCAAACATTAGCCTGCGTAGATTTGGACAGGGTGTGTGTGGCCTAATAATCGGGAGAGGGGGGGGGCTAGCAATTAAAGAGAGAGAGAGAGAGCGTATTTCGCCAGGTGAAAGTTACTCGGGTATGAAAGTGGATCAAGGCCTCTCACTTTGGTCTCCACTTCTCTTGGACATTTTCCAAGTAGCTACAGCACGAGGTGGACGTGTATGCTCTCTTGATTACACATCTTCAGTTTGCGTATATTTGGGCAGGGGTATGTGGCCTAATCGGAGGAAGGAGGGGGGGGGGGGTTTGCTTGAGTGCATGCCCATCACTATACATGCGTAGTAATGGGCATTTTTATACTATTATAGTGCAAGAAGAAAGTAACGTGCAAAAGTAACACCAAGAAAAGAGGAAGGAGGAATAGGGGCTGTAAGAAAAGGAAGGTGAGACATTCAGAACGAGAAGATAATCGAAGATCGAGACATAAGGAAGGTTAGAGAGGAAGGGAAAGAAGAAAAGAGATGAAAAAACGCGAAGAGAATAGAAAACAAGAAGATACTGTCTTCATAGACGTGCGGCGAAACTATTGCAGCCAGTTTTTAAAAGTTGCCCTCTTTGAACCTCACAGAATATATGAAAATGTTTTATAACAAAGCAATGCAGCTAAACATATATTTCATAACAAAGTTACTGAAATGACTCTTTATGGTTGCAATAAAAAAAAAATGCTTAATTGCCAGCTGATGCGTCAGCTGATGCAACAGCTGATGTGTCGAATTAGTTCAAAATTTCAAGCAGAGCAACTTTGTCTTTCATAACTTGTTAAAATACCTCCCTATACCCCAGATTTAAAATAGCTATATATTCAACTAATGCACCTGTTGATGGAACAACTGACACGTCATCTCTACAAAAAAATTCATGCTGCGCAACTTTGCATTTATATTAGTCACTAAAATGTTTCCCTAAAACAGAAACTGAGAATCACCTAACAATCAGCTGAAGCAACAGCTGACATGATAAATTAACTCAAAATTCCAAGCTGAACAACGCTGTAGTTCATAAATAAATTGCTGAAAGCTCTCCAAGAGCAGATATTCAAACTTTCCTTGAAGGAGAAAAAAATCCCCGGATTAGCCGCTTTGCAGCGGCTAATAAAGCGAAATCTAACCCTCGATGTTCGAAAAGTATATCCAAGGTCAAAAAGAAAAAAATGGCAATAGCAAAATTAAGCAAATTGTATCCTCTGGGTAATGGAGTAAAGAGAGTGAATGAAGAGGAAAAAGAAATGGATTTATGAAACATGTGGTAAAACTAGAAGCAAAAAAGAAATTCAGAAGAACTATAAGAAGATGAAGAATGAAGAAAATTGAGTGAAAGCGAGAACTGGGGAGAGTCATGACAAGAAAAAATGAGAAAAGAGTGCAAGTAAATAAAGAAAGAGAAAGGATGATAACAAGATGAAAAGTAAATTGGTACGAAACAGGAAACAGAATTAGGAGAGAAATGGGATACGAAATGTCAAAAAGTAGAGAGACAGACAGACAGACAGACAGAGGGATAAAGAGGGGAGAGAAGTGGGGTAAAGGAAAAGGAAAGACTATATAAAGGACGTTCATGATGGCCGCGCCGAAATTTAGAGTATTCTAAGAAAAAAAAAATCTTTACTGCTTCAGGACTTACAGTAAATGGTGACACACCCCATCTCAGTCCAAGGAACCGTCAAATGCTCTGCCCTGCCTCACAGTGTCACATTTATCGTTCTTCTGACGCGGCGCAAGTACACGGTGGACTAGTTTGCTTGTGCTGTTTATTCCTATGTACAGTATTTATGCGGGTATGTATGTATATAATATTTCACCCAGTGCCTCTGTGTCGTCTTTACTGCTGTTCCAGCACGACGTTTGTACGCATCTACTGCTGTCTGTGTATAAATACTGCATGTATGTATGTATGCACGTGGATGTGCAGTTGTGTATATATGTATGTATGTAATATTTTACCCTGTTTCTCTGTGTCGTCTTTACGGCTGTTCCAGCACGACGTTTGCACGCATCGACTACTGTCTGTGTATAAATACTGCATGTATGTGTGTACGTGTATGTGTATAAACAGTATTTATGTATGTAATTATTTACCCTGCCCCTCTGTGTCGTATTTACGGCTGTTCCAGGGCCAAGCAGGTGCGCATCGACTACTGTTCTTTTATTGTGCATTTTATTGTCTGAAAATTCTGTATGTATGTATGTGTGTATGTGTCCATATACAGTATGTTTGTATGAAATATTTTGCTCGCCCCTGTGTGTCGTATTTACGGCTATTCCGGCACGACACAGGCCCACATCGACTACTGTTCTTGTTTCGTGCATATGTATGTAAGTATCATATATGTATGCATGGATTTATGAATGTATGTATATATGCATGCCCCACGCCTCAACATCACCCTATACAGCCTGGACCCCAGCCTTCAAAATGGCACAGTGACTCAGTAAGTGGCACAATAAAGAAAACACACACACACACACACACACACACACACACACACACACACACACACACACACACACAGAGCTGATTAAAATATCGCCTGGCTAGGCGGGTGATAAAAAATTGAAAGGGCAAAGACGGGGAAGAAGAAAAAGGAAAACAAGGAAAATAAGGTATGAGTAAGATGTGATAAAGAAGAAGAAAAAGGAAGACAGGGATATGGGAGAACATGGAGTGGACGAAGTAGAGGAAAAAGGAAGAAAGTGAGGAAGAGGAAGATGGAGATGTTATGGAAAGGCAGAGGAAAGAGGAATATATAGAAAAGGATTGGATAAAGGAAGGATGGGGATGAAGAATGGGATGAGACGAAGTATGCAGAGGAAATGGAAGACGACGGGGAGGAGAAGGAATAGGAAAGAGATGGCAGAAGTTTAATGGAAGGATGAAAAGGAGATGGGAAAGAAGAGATAGTACAAAGTGTGGAGGAAATGGCAGAGAAGAAGAGGGGATGGAACAGGAGAAAAACATGGTAAAAGGAGGACGAGATGGGAGAGGAGAGTGAAGTGGAGTAGGAGTTAGAGGAGAGGACGATGCAAGAACAGAAGGAAATGGAGGAAGGGAAGTGGGTGGAGTTAGGGAACAGGACGGAATCAGAGAGGGAGAGGGAAACGTAGACGGGAGAAAGATACTAACAGGAGGAAGAGAATATGTAAAATTAATGAGTTGAAAAAAGAGGAGGGGAAACGAAGACGAGGAGGAGAAGGAAGTGGAGGAGATACAGGAAGCGGCGATGGGTGATGAAACGAAAGACAAAATATGAGTAAGAAGGGGAAAGCAGTATAGACTGCGGAGACAAATCGGGAAAGAAAACGAGAAGAAGGAGGAAGACGAAAGGGGAACCGGGGAAAGGAGGAGGATAAAGAAATAAGAGGGAAAACGAAGAAGGAAGAGGAAGGGAGAGAGAACAAGCCGCGGAGAGAAGATTTAGGAGTGGAGGAGGATGCCATGGATGAAGAGATTACGGAGAGCTGTGGGACGAGGAGGAGAGGAGGCAGGGGAAAGAAGAAAGGAAGGAGGAAGAGGGAGAAGAAAGAAGAAGGAGACAGGAATGAATAGAGCTGTAGGAGTGAACTTCAGGAGGAGAAGAGGTGCAAATCTGGGAAGAGGTGAGAAGGCTGATGAAGCCGGGGAACCAACGAGGAAACTGAGCTGATAAGATGAACGTATACGAAGAAGCATGTGGCAAGGGCCTGATTTTTTTTTTTTTTTTGCCGGATTGTTGACGGATGTGTTGTAAAGCACTCCTAAAAAGAAGATACTATAAAAAATATTCCAGACTGTTAGAAATGTGAGGGAGAGCTAGGAAATCGGGAACTTGAATGGGGATGAATAAATGTGTCTGCCATTTCACAGGGGATTATGTTGAAGTCCCTGTCTTTTGTGTATTCTTTCGTTGTCTAGACCTTTATCCATCCCATCCGTAGGTGGGATAACGAGATGATAATGATGATGATATGAACAATTTGTGTAAGGACCTAACAAAACTGATGGATCATTGAATTGCATACATTCTGACAGACAGGTATTCAGGAAGAAGCCAACAGAAGAGTGACAGCACAGTGAAGTTGCTTTGGGGGAGACGAAGCCATTAGAACCGCTTAATTCTCTTACTTCAGTCTGCCTCCATTACTGTTCCGGGCCCCGTCAGTGCTCTTTTATCTCATCCAAATTTTGCCTTGACTTTCGTTCTTCTCTCTTTGTTCTTTCATCTCCTCGTTCAGCTAATGTTCTTCTGTTGAAGTACGCGTCCATGTTTCTTGTCTCTCTCCTATCTCGCCTGTATTTCTCTTTCCCTTTTCACAAGCTTTACTGTCTTCCCCTCTTTGTTACGTGCGAGCTAGCAAGAGTGGCGAAGTGATGTTTACTCTACGTGGAGCTGAGAAATGAGCGGCCCGACAAAACCCGGCCAGGCCCGACACGACACGTCCCTACCTCGATGGTTTTCAAAGGCTAATAACTTTTCTACTATGTAAGATAGAGAGGAGATCCTTTCAGCAGGTAGTAGATACATTCAATAAACTTTGTTTTTACCTATATATTTACTCATGAGACCAGAGAAACCCCTTGGAATCCCAGCTTTCCAAGGGAACGTAACGAGGGCATCAACTGACATGCGCCACCATGAAATCGAATTGTAAAAAGATTTTCTGTTTAACACTGTTTTCTTGTATGAATTCAAACAATTAGATATTGGATATTAAGCTCATAATTATACACGAACGTTTTTTCTATTTTTAGGGGGTGAAATCAGCAAGGGTAATCGACCCATTTCTGTTTTTTTTCATTCGATCAATAGCCAAGTGTTTACCGACGCAGGTCGTTGACTCGGCAAGTCAGGAGCAGAGAACTGAACACTGCGCGTGTGTGTGTGATAAATGCTATAGCGCTTCGCTATATGCAAATTTAGAGAGAAAACTCGTGAGAGAGAAAACGTGAGAAAGTAAATATTTTAGCTCAATTATTCTTCTGTTATTGTTCAACTATCTCGTCAGAAATGTGGAAAGTTTACATGTACCAAGATGAAATTATGATGACAGGCATACGTACAAACGCTCGCTCGCTCGTATCGTGCTAACAGACCGCACTTTAATAGCTCTATTCTTTCACTTTAACTATCGCCTCTAAGCCAGTATTCATAATCTCTTCTCTCCTTTCAGTTTTGCAATTTCTGGCCCTTCCCTTGTAGTTTCCAACCATTCCTTCCACCTCACTACATTCACCATTTCTGTTCCATTTCTCTTTTCTTGTCCCTCACTTTCATTCTCTCTATCATGTCCATCTTTCCATGCTTATTCAACTTTTCCTTTCTTCCCTCTTTATTTCCCGCTTTTTATGCTTTTTTTCTCTGTTTGAGTTATTGTTCCTTCTCTTTATCCTTGCTCTTCATCTCTACTTCTTCTCCTTTTCAACTTTGCTCTTTTCATCTCTTTATTCTCTCGTTTCACGTAATCTAAGTTTCTATGACAATCATTTTCTCCTCCATTTTCTATTTTTTTTTTTTTCACTCTCTTATCCGCCAAATTTGCTATCCTCCTCTCTGACTCATACACTTCTCCTCACAAACATTAAGGCCCTTCTCGTGGATGCGTGTAGTTTGTTGAATAAATTTTCTGATTTAGCGGTTTATCTTCATGCTGAAGATTCGATGTAGTAGGCGTAACAGAATCGTGGCTTAATACAGAACAACGAGATTTTTAAAAATAGAATACAACATACCAAGTTATAACATTTTCAGTAATGATAGAAGTAACAGTAAGGAGGCGGTGAATATTATGGCAGGAAATCCAGTCAAAATTCCTAAGCCTTCTATAGACTACATTGACAGTATTTATCACCAGCTTAGAAATACATCTCATAGCAAAATAGTACTTCGGTTAATTTATCGTCCATCATTACTGTCCAGTAGCAATGACAGTGAAATTTACAACCAAATGGCTGGAATATGTAGGACCCACAATACTATAATCTTCGGTGATTTTAGTTAACAGCCAAATGGGGAGAGACCCAATCTTCACACACAAAGTTCGACCTGTGCACTAACTTCCAAGATAGTTATTTACATCAGATCATAGGTTGTCCAACACGAAGAGGTAGCACATTACATCTGGTTTTGGCCACATCGGAAAACCTAACTAATGTTACGGTAGGAGAAGAGTTTAGTACTACCGACCATCACATGATCATGCTCAACATTAAATTTATTGACAACAATTTCAGGGCTAGTTAGGTGTCCAACTACAAGGAAGTCGATTTTCTAAAGTTAAAGGAAATTATTGGTTCCAGTGACTGAACCCCGTTATTCGAACTACAGGTATTAACGAAGCATTGAAATTATTCACAGACATTCTCAGTAAAGTAGTCAAGCTAAGTATTGTATGGCACAACAGATAGGAAATGCTAAACCCAACTAGTGGAATACCGAAATTAAGCATTACCTCTCAGTTAAAAGACTTGCACACAAAAATTATATTTCAGCAAAGAATCTACGTAATAAAAATAAATACATTGCTTTTGGTCGTAAAGATATAATTAAAAAACAGAGTAAAAAAAAAAAAGCTTTAAACATATATTGGCGGCATGCAGAGCGGTAATGCAGCGAAGTAAATTTACATAAGTACTGTGCTTAAATAACTTTTTCAGCTGCCCAAAACATAACCTCCTTGGAGAAGGTAATAATTTTCTTTCAGACCACAAAACACTAAACGTATGTGGAGTGTTAGGCATAAGTGCAGTATGGCACCGTACTAATGAATGTTGCCTTAACTAACCAAAATATGCCAGCTTTAATATTGAAATCCTAGAAGTGGCCACCGCTCCGCTTTGGCAGGAAGTGAGCATGCAAAGGGCACGGCTAGCAGGAGCGGCACCACCACACACCAGAGGGAGGGAGTTGACGCACCCTTGACGTATCTGTGGCATTGTATTTTTTTATTAGAGTCCAGGCCGACCCAGTCCCGCCACTCAGTGACGTTTGTCGAAGTTTGATGTCAGGGCATGTGGCAGCCTCTGCCTGAGGAACAAGAAGGAGCACTGCAGGAAAACCGTCAGGAAGGACCTTTAGGAAAATCCTTGTTAGTAGTCACACACCAGGAAACTGCTAACGAAGTTACACAACACTAATGGCGATGAATACAGGGATAACTAGAAAGCGCACAGAGAGCACATACCTCTGCCCATGCCATTGCCATTAAAAAGGATCCGAATCCGGATCCGAGGATATAGAATCCGGATCCACCCTCAAATTTAATTAATTCTTTCTTGACCTATGGCACACCCTTCCACAATTTTCACTGAAATCCGTTCATTACTTTTTGAGTAGTCCTGAATCCGGGTCCGTGGATATAGGATCCGAATCGAGATCCGAGCCAAAATGTAATCAGTTCTTTCATGGTCTATGGCCCACCTTTCCACAAAATTCTATTGAAATTCGTTAAGAACTTTTGGAGATATTGTGCGAGATACTCCGGATCCGGATCCACCCCAAAATTAAATCATTCTTCCTTGGCCCATGGCCCAGTCTTCCACATAATTTCATCAAATTCCGTTCGTAACTTTTTGAGTAATCCTGCTAAGAGACAAACATACCAACGCGGGGTAAAACATAACCTCCATGGCGAAGGTAATGATAATGTAGAAATGATCGGGAAACCACTGTGGTCTAACAGCACTACAACACAACAGTAAGTATCAAACTAGACACCCTCTTGTTGTAAAAGAACAAGGACAGAAGAATACTCAGGGGCAAAATATGTAATTTTTAGGAGAATGCTGCAAGTCTTTGTTATGAATCTCACTAGCTTGCCACCAGTATGTAGTGGTTGGTTATTGTTATATTCTAGCTATGTGCTGCAGACTCAGTCTGTTTTGAAAACTGTAGTGAGATTTGTAACTTACATGTTCTCACATGTTGGCACTCTGCTGACGTTCCCTAATAAAACATACAGATTCATTCATCCACAAGCACAAGCACTCCTGTACATATTTCACATACATTTTTTTTTTCACCCTTTACATCAAAAGGGAAACAGGGAATGTGAGTGCATTCAAGTACTTAGGTAGTTTGATGAGTAAGGATGGAAGTTTAGAGGATAAAGTGCTTGAAAGACTATAGCAGGGAAGGAAGGTTGCTGGTTCACTTAAAAAAGTGATATATATATATATATATATATTTTTTTTAATGCAAGGAAGAAGGAACCAAAGGCCACAGGCCTGCATACTGTTCCTTCCAAGAAAAAGCAAAAACAATACAAAAAAAGCCAAATT
>JAGKTI010006492.1:0-20279 GCA_018397915.1 Birgus latro
CAGCCAGAATTGAAAAAAAAAATCAATGAAACTGAGCAGGACGGTTGCAACTGGGTCACAGATGAGCCCGTTTCAATTTTATGTTGACTGAAATTTTGTAAAGGGGTGTTTTGACCCATAAATGTCTCCATTTGTTTTACATTATTTGGAATGCGTCTGGTATATTCCGTGGAGTTTCTTAAGAGCAGATGCTGAGTGGCTTGATAGGAAACCTTTCTCTATTATAGTTCTTTCACCTTAACTTGATCTAGATTTTGGTCTTTTTGCAGCATATTTACAGTAGCTCACTGGCGATAAAAGATAGTACTACAGCTGTAAATTATTTCTGTAGTGCTTTTTCATGACTAGCATAATTTTCTAGTGTTTATCTGTTGTTACAGCTTAGCATTCCGGATGGAGAGATGGTAGTTTTAGGCCAAGTTAGAATACAACCATTATAGGCCGATGTAGGACATCATTGTGCTGAAGGAGTCAGTGGATGTAGTGCTGCCTTCTGATGACTACACAGAGTGGCAAGATAGATGGTGCCATGTCCAAGGAACCATTTATTACATTGAGTTGTAATCTGAGCTGGAAAAAAGTGCGTCGTAAGTGAATAACAAGACCGTGATTTGCATCATATAGATTTCATAAATTATAAAGCTACAAAGGCATGAAAATAAAAATTAAATACTACGGTATACGTTTAAAAAACCATGAAAATTTGCCAGTAAAAAAACTTTATCAAGCTGATAGGGAAAAAAGGAAATTCACCAGTACTGGTACATAAAGCTCTGTTTAAGCTAATATGGGAAAAAAAAACATGAATATTTACCAGCCGTAAAACTCTGCTTCAAGCTTATAGATAAAATCATGAAAATTTACCAGTACATGAAGCTCTGTGTCAAGCTAATAGAAAAAATATGAAATTTGCCAGTATATAAATTTATTTTTCAAGCTAACAGGAAAAAACAATGAAAATTTACCAGTAGCCTACTTACCCCGCGCTCTCCTGGAGATGTATATATAACTCGAGCCTCGATTTAGTGGACCCTTATTACCCGTATTTTGGATTTCCCGGGCACATGCTGAGGCCAGACAGGTATTATCAAATGCCAGACAAATGCCCGTACAAGTCTGGGATTCTCACAAAAGTCCGGCTAGTATTCTCATATAATACTGTAAGCAGTCTGCTGCATAACTCAGTATAATTTTGGCAAGGTTTTGAGTCAATAAAGGCCATTTGTAACACACAAGAAGATATTTTCATGAAACGCATCTTGGCCACCAACCTGCTTCACGCCACCAGTTCCTAACTCGTGGCAGTATCCCATTTGCCTCTTACCTTTCTCAAATGCCACTATAAATAGTTTATTTCATAACACAGTAAGCTTTAAGGAAGGCATGGACACAATAAAATTCATAAGCAGTTAAAAAAATATATTTTCTTACAGACAAACTCAATGGGCCTGATCGACTTAGCTCACCTGACTTGGTGTGACTGAATACCGAATCGGCACTTTTCACTAGAAAATATTTTAATTTTTTTTTCCACAGTGGCTCATACCTAATTATCTGGAATCCGCTAAAAAAAACATAGTACTTAATATAACTTAATTTTAAAATTAGGTTTCAGAGCTAAAATATGCTAATGTTAGCAGATATTTCCCCTTCAGATCATCAGTATTTATATCTTGGTCACCTGATCAGTGGTTGGCCAATGTTAGCAGATATTTCCCCTTTAGATCGTCAACACACCTTGACAGACTTCTTTTTTGCAAAAATATTTATATTGAGTACAAAAAAAAAAAAAAAAAAATGTTTCTGCATCGATATTTATTACAAAAAAGTCCGTCAGGGTGAGTTGGTAGGCTACAGGCAAAACAATTCTGCTAACTTTAAGAAATTTTCGCACTGAATCCTGATTTTCTGTTAATAATTAAATTAAGCACAGATTTTTGACTAAATTCCAAATAATTAGATGTGCAGACCTATATGGTGATAAAGGTTATTTTCCAATTAAAATTGCCGATTCGGTCCAAGATCGAATTGATGATTGTGTGTTTATCTCAGTCAGCTGATGAGTGTGGTTCATTTTCCTCTTTTCCTCAGCTTTCTGACCTTATTCTATCATACCTTCCACATTCTCATCAACAACTGTCTAAACAACCATTCTTAGGGTTGTAGCTGGCAAAATACTGCTCTTGTGTCAGTTATTATTATTGTTATTGTGTCAGTGTTATTATTTTATGTACTGTGCATGTTATTTATGTTGTTATAGGTAGCCTACATTCCAGAATGCTCTAGAATATAGGAATGATTGCCGGACAGTATTGGAGTATTCGGACAGAGTATGGTAATAGTCCGGGAAATGGCATGTGCGGCCCTGCTTTTGCAATTCCTGGACTTTTGCCATTCCCAGACTGGTCTCCCCACCTTTTAGTCCGGGAACTAGAGGGTCGAGTGTATGCCCAAACTTTTTGTCTCACCCAGTCCCAGAGACGTATACAAACGCCCTGCAATTGTGAACTCCGTCAGTGCCACATTTTTCAAGTTCTGTGGTTGATTTTTGGTAGGCATGTGGGGCAGACCTTCCTCTAGTAGCCGCCAGCCGGCGACATGCCCTGACCATGCGTGACCCGCAGTTGCCTTGTGTTCATCCACTCTGTTGCCAGCACTGACCTGAGACAGACATGTGGCGCCGCGGTCTATCCGACAAAGCGATTCAAGACCTATTGAATACCTTTACTGGTAGTAGTGATTCCCCCATGGATGACGATGTCGTAGACAAAGACTACTTGTTGCCTGAGCACGTTAGCAGTAGTAGTGCTGTCCCCAAGGAAGGTGAAATATGTGAGACTGCATGGCTGAGGAAGCACCACGCATACCCAATGCACGTGCACGAGCCTCTCTCCTGCCCGAAGACGAAGGATCAAGTAATGACAAGGACGAGGATGAAGCCGAAGGTCATTGTCTGCCCTCGTGGTTGGGGAAGGCAAGGATTTCGCCGCAGGGAGTTGAAGGGGAGGTGAGGCGAAAACTTAGGTCCGGCCTTATTCCGTCGTTTTGGGAAGGTGAAAGTGTTGTGGCCAAGCCAGGTAGTGAAAGTGAGAGTGTTGGGGGCAGGCAGGTGAGTGAAAGTGAGAGTAGTGGGGGCAGGCAGGTAGGCCATACCTGGGTGACCACATGGGGAGGACCGCAGCCCATCACCTCATACGCTGAGCCCAGCACATCTTGCACTCAGCCAAGCTCCTTTATCTCCCCGCTTTCCGCGTTTCCTCCCCAGAGCCCCGTGTGGTGGGGAAGGAAAGCAAAGGGAAGGGAAAGGGGAAAGGGAAGGGAAAAGGGAGAGGGAAGAAGAGTGCTCTCCACCTCCCCAACCCCTACCACTCTCCTCTCCTCCCCAACCTTCTCCCCACCATGACGATGGCGACGATGAAGACAGCACTGTGTCCTGGGTCTGGGAAGATGGGAATGACTTCACTCCCATCATTCACCCCTTCACGGATGAGTAGCGGTCTGGCTGCACCGTACCCTGGCTGAATGCAGGCTCCTTTAGGCTGGATTTTTTCCAGACCTTTTTCAGCCTGGAGTTTGTGGAGCAGATTGTTGAACAGGCAAACACCTTTTCAAGAAGCCAGTGTCAAGCGAGGCAGCATGAAGGGACCCAAAGCAACAACAGCAAACAGTATAACCACAGGTGAAATATACCTATTTGGGGCCTGGTTGTTTTGATGGGTATTGTAAAAAAAAAAAAATCCCGTCATACTGGTCTACGGACCCCTTACTCAACACACCTTTCTTTGGCAGGGTAATGGGTTGTAACCGATTTCAACAAATTATGAGCCGCCACCACTTCTACAATGCCGAGGACCCTGCTAACGTAGATAACACTGATAACATGAGGAGGATAAGGATGGTATTTGATCATCTCCAGGAAAAGTTCCATTCCTAATTCTATCCAATCAGAGGCCTTGTCATAGACAAGAGTCTAATGTTGTGGAGAGGTAACATTTCCTTCAAACGATATATACCTAGCAAAAGACACTGTTTCGGGTTCATGACCTTCGTGATGTGTGGCTGTAAGACTGGCTATATGCAAGACATAGTTTTGTACACAGGCACACAGACATACATCACAGAACATTGGAGTACAGGATTCTCAGGGGCAGTTGTGAAAATCATTATTGAGGAGTACCTTCATCGTGGTCACGTCTTGTACCTGGACAACTGGTACACTAGCCCTCCTCTCACTCGGTACCTCCACCTTCAGGAGACGGAACTCTGCGGCACTGTCAAGAGAAACCGTCGGCACATGCCAAAGTTAGAAAGGAAGCTTGATAAGAACGAGGTGGCGTTTTTCAAGGCAAACAACATCCTTGCTACCGCCTGGTACCACAACCGAGAAGTCTTCCTCCTGTCGACAGTACACCACTCCCTGGTGCACCGCACAGAGTCCGTGGTCTACCGTAGCGAGAGGAGGCACCATGTTTGGAAACCGAAGTCAGTCATGGCATACAACATCAACATGCACCAGGTAGACCTAGCTGACTTCATTATTTCAAGTGTGCATTGTGCCAGGACCACATTGAAGTGGTACAAAAATCTCTTCTTTCACATCTTTGATATCACCGTACTCAATGCTTACTAGCTCCACGGACTGACCACAGATACATCGGAGATCTTCGAGGGGTTTGTGAGGGAACTGGTCTGGGAGATGATCAGAAAGCATGCAGAGGACTGGCCCCACCATTGCCCCCGCACTGCTGGTGCCACACAAACTCCCCTGCGGCTCTGCACGCCACTTCCCCAAACCCATCCTTCCAACACCGACCCGGGCTAATCCCCAGCGCAGGTGCCAAGTATGCAAGTACTCGAAAGTCAGGCCAAAAACTCGGAGAAAGGACACGAGATACCAGTGTGTTGAGTGCAATGTAGGATTGTGCTTACACCCGTTCAAAGAATACCACACCCTACAGAAGTACTGAGAATGTGTGTACCTGCAATATATGATGCTATATATAATTGTAAGGCTTTGTAAATATGTTAGAACAGTAGTGTAAGGTGAGAATTGGTATAGTGTAAGTGGAAAAGACACACAGTGAGTACAATGTGCGAGAATTTGGCGATTTCAGTGTGTTCTGTGAGTAAAACTACGCTTATATACCCTATATTAGTGAGTGAAAACCATTATATTCTTGTATGACCTACCAATTCCTGCATAATGAACCTCTTTGTAACTTCCCTGAGTGTTTTGGCCAAATCTGGTATAGTTGTCCCTTGCACAGAAGACGAGAATAAGGGCTCGCTATGGACCGCAAGAGACTACTTAGCAATAGGGAGGATCCCCCCAAATTTCATTTCTAGAGCCAGGTGAGCACTTCAGTGGTTGTTTTCCATGGTTTCTCATCAACTGACCTTTTTAGCCAAAAAAAAAAAAAAAACAAGGTCGAAAAGTTGCTGGGATTGGGGTGATTTTTTTGTGCCAGAGTAGTCGGGACACGGCGGGTTAAAGCTCAATGTCAAGATACTAGAAAAAGTTACCCGCATACTAGTAAAGTGCACTTTATAAGTGCATGACAAGTGAGTGAGTATTTGGACATAATATGCCTATCATCATAATTTCATCTTGGTGTTAACTTTCAACATTTTTGATGAGTTAGTTGAACAGTAACAGAAGAATAATTGAGCTAAAGTATTTACTTTCTCATTTTCTCTCTGGATATGTTTATAGCGAAGCACCATAGCATTTAGCACAGCACATGCACTGTGTTTTTTTTTTCTCAGCTTCTGACTTGCTGTGTCAATGAACTGCGTCAGTAAAAACTTGACTATTTATCGAATGATAAAACAGAGAAATGGGGTGATTATCCTTGCTGATTTCACTCCCTAAACAAAGAAAAAACGTTAATGTAAAATTATTAGTGTAATATCCGATATTTAATTGTTAGAATTCATGTGTAAACACATGGTGTAACAACAGGAAATCTTTTTAAATTCGATTTTATATTGGAGCATGTCAATTGAAGCCCTTGGTACAATCCCTTGGAAAGTGTAGATTCCAAGGTGTTTCCTTGGTCTCATTAGTAAATATACTGTATAGCTAAAAACAAAATTTACTGAATGTATCTACTACCTGCTGAAAGAATCTCTTTTCTGTCTCACATAGTAGGAAAGTTATTAGTAATATTACATTCAGCCAGTTATCACCAACCTGTTAAGTGCATCTTCACCTCGATAAAAAAAAAAAAAAGTATAGTAAGGTGACATCCAAAACATCATAGATTTTCTGGTGGCATTCTCTGGACGAAATACTTTGCTATGATTTATTATTTCGAGTGAGCGATTGAAGCAAGTGAGTGAGAACTGAGAACACTAACAGTCAAAATTTGTTCCCCAGGCCAGTGAATGAGCAGGGGCATAAATTGAGTCACCCCTCATGGGAACCACCTTGTTGTGGTGGGCGACTTGCATACCCCATAAATCTGGTGGGCTGTACCAGTAGGGGTAGATTCCCCCTGGAATGAGCAGGAGGACAGGGTTACCCATGCTGGAGAGGCCATCAGTAAGGGGTCCAACTAAGTGTTACTGTGCCCACAGCCGTGTGGATTACCCTTGGATGGGTTAAAGCTATGGGAGTAAACCCCAAACAAAAATCCGTGAATGGAGCCACACGGAAGGCAGAGCTCAACAGACAGAGCTCCTGGCAGACTCCTGCAATCCTGCTTAGTAGATGGCCATCGTGAATATTCACGCCATCATGAATCTTCACGCCTCCATCACAGGCTGAGATGGGTCAAGTACTCTCACCATCACACCAGATTCATTCACTGGGCAAGTCCACTGCTATACTCACCTCCCATTTCATCCTTTCAGCAAAACCAAAAGACCTGTGGTGATAGGACAGGGTGATGGTGACAGGTCATTGTTGTGGCTGGAAGTCACTACCTTGAGTCCTGAACACGGGTGGCACTGGCATAGTAGTCGTGGCATGATGGCGTATTAGCAGGTCATGCCTTCGGCAGCATCCAATGTGACTAAGCAACCAGAAATGGATGCCCAACTGCTTACCCCTGACAGGAAAAAGGTTTAGAAACGGTAACCTAAACATCTGCTGCTCTGCACTGCGTGGGCAGATAACCATAGTCTACCTCTCAAGGCATCCCACATTGCGGCCAAAATGGAATATATGAACCATGCTTAATACTGACCAAGACAAAGGACCACACCATAGGACTCCCCTTAATGGCTATGCAGTGAAAAGATTTAAAACTGATATTGCTGCCTTGTCTGAGGTTCGCCTGTCAGGAGAGGGCAGCCTAACAGAAGCAGAAGAAGGAATACATATTTCTGGAGGGGATACCCAGACAGTGTAAGACAACACGATGGTATTGGCTTTGCAGTACGAGGCAGCCTACTACAGAAGATCAAGAATCACATGTGCATATATCAAAGAGGCTGATGTTTTGGTGCACACCACTCTCTAAAGGCCAATATGCAACACTTATCAGTGCCTATGCCCCAACGATTGGCTCTGAGGACACCATCAAAGATTCCTTTTATGCCACTCTGGATGCTGTCATTTGCTCATTACCACATAATTACACTCATCCTGCTTGGAGATTCAGTGCCAGAGTAGGAAAAGATAACAGCCATTGGCAAGGCATTATACACTGCCATGGTGTTGGTAACATGAACAACAGTGGCCTTATGCTCGGAACACAGTCTGTTCATCATCAATGCCATTTTTCAATTTAAGAAACACAAGACCACATGGATGCACCCACATGTAGACATTGGCATCTAACTGACCATGCCATTGCAAGGTAGCGAGATCAAAGAGTTTTTACAATGCAAGCTATGAGAGGTGCTGAGTGCTTGACAGAGCATTAACCGTATACTCACAAAATTACAACTAGTCATAATTATGCTCACAAGTGCACCATAGATCCTTCTCCAAAAACTAAAGTGTAGTATTTTAAGGGTCACAGCAACTTGTAACACCTTCTACAGCACTGTTACAGAGAAGCTTTCTCAATCTCCACCATTTGACCCAAACAACAATGGAACAAACTTAGATGCAGAGTGACCAGGCTTAAGACACTGCTTCGAAGCACTGCAGAAGAAACCCTTGGCTTTTCCACTTGCTGCCATAAAGACTGGAATGATGAAAATGCTGAGGGCATACATGACCTTCTTGCAGTGAAGAGTAGAGCACATAACCGTTTGACTCATTCTAGTTCCTTAACCCTAAAAACTGAATTCCAGAATGACAGAAGTGAAACCCAGAGAAAACTGCATGACATGGAGATCAAACATTGGACAGAGCAAGCAAAAGAGCTCCAAAGACTGGCTGATATTAATGACCAACATGGGTTCTACAAGACCATAAAAACTGTCTTTGGGCCAACCAAACACATCATAACCCCTCTTCAATGAGCCAAAAGAGAGCTCATGAAAGACAAGCAAGCAGTCGTAGAAAGATGGGCACAACACTTCAATACTCTACTGAAGAAACCTGGTGCAACACAATATCCATGATAACATCCCAAATGCTCCTCAAGTGGCAGATGTCAGTATACCACCTACACGTGCAGAAACTGTTCAGGACATGAGGTCTCCAAAAGACCTGGCTCAGGTGGCATGCCATCTGAAATAAACAGCATGGCCAGTTACTCCAACAGAATTGCCATGATCTCATACTGACCATCTGGAACCAAGAACAAATTCCATCTGAATGGCCTGCTCGTGTTATTGTAACCATCTACAAGAAAACAAGGACCACTCAAACTGCGACAACAACAGAGGTGTCTCCCTCCTCTTGAATATTAGTAAAGTACTAGCTAAGATAATGTTATCCAGACTGAAAAAACATCTGACTGAATCAACATTTCCTGAAACACTACCTGTTTCAGATGAAATGAGGTACCTGTGTTATGATCTTTGTTGCCTGACAGATGCAAGAGAAATGCCACAAACAGAATTGTGACGTATATATTGCATTCATCGATCTTGCAAAGGCATTTGACACTGTCAACAGAGAACGTTTATGGAATGCTCTTTTAAAATTTGGAGTTCTAAACACATTTCTCATCATCCTGAAGAGCCTATATGACAACATGAATGCTCATGTGTCCATAGGTGGGAGCAAATCCGAATCCTTCAATGTGGACGAGAACTTATGATGTGTGCTGGCTTTTGTCATTTCCTACATCTGTCTCACAGCAGTCACCCTTTTAAGTCACCAACGAATGAACCCTGATGATGGAATAGAAATACAGTTCTGTATTGATGGTAATCTATTTAATCTCAGATGTCTTCAAGCACAATGAAGGACTGAAATGGCTCAGTTCCTACAGTTGCAATACGCTGATGTCAGTGCCTTCCTTGCACTTACCGTAGAAGCCCTGCAAGAGTCTCATCATCGTTTCCAACATATCCCATGCAAAGTAGCTCTGAATAATGTCAGTAAAACAGATACAATGTGTGGGAGAAATAACCCAGCAGAGCCTCTTGCATTTCAGATAAGTGGCGAAAATGCAAAAAGGTGGAGAACTTTACTTACGGTACCAACCTTCGAAGTGTGCTCACATATAAACATAACACTGAAGCAGAAGTTCTTGCACGAATCACCCACGCCTCAGCCTCTTTTGGACGTCTCAGATCCAGAGTCTTTGAAAACACCAACTTAAGAATCGGAACAGAGGTATCATTATATACAGCTGTATGCCTCTCCACCCTCTTATATTGTGCTGAATCCTGGACTACCTCCCAGCGTCACATCAAACAGCTTGAGTCATTTCACATCCGATGATTACAGTGCATCCCAGGACACACATGGGGGGATAAAGTCCTTCACTCACAAATTCTTCTGTAGACAAGGTAAACCAGCAGATAACTGTGCTGTATAAAAAACAGTTGAGATAGGTTGGACACGTGTTCCGCATGCCTGAGCACTGCCATCCCCACGAGGTCCTGTATGACCAGCTCCCTGCGGCACAGTGCAACCTAGGGGATCAGAAGAAGAGATATAAAAATCATATAGCCTAAGGACAGCTCTGAAGAAATGCAGCATCATACCAAAATATCTTGAAATCAATGCCCTGGACAGAAAACAGTGGTGAGCCCTCTGCAGAGAAGGACCCATTCATTTCAAAGAAGCTCAGAACGTGGCCAGAGAGGAGCATAGACAATGGAGGCACAACCAAAGCTGAGTTCTCCCAGCAAACCTGGACAATGGACATGGCATGGCAACTGTGTGGCAGAGTTTGCGGATCCAGGATTGGTCTGCAGTCTGCCACATTGGCACCAAAGACAGTGAGAAACACACCATTGTAGTGAGTACAATAAGCATTGTCTTCTGTAGCAGAAGAACAGCTTTACTACTTAGAGTTGGCCTCTGATCATGCAGTTTTGTGAAAATATTGAGCTTACAGATATGAAGTATAGTTACTTAACAGAATTCCTCGTGGAAAATAATGAGTATATAAATCAAACTTTCGACATTCACCAAAATTATTCGTAAAAAGTACCAAAACTTTTATAAAATTGTCATGACGCCAAACTTACTAATGTCAAGTTTTGTAGAGTAGTCCATTTAATGGGGCATCATTAAAACATAGGATCTACCAGTTAAAGTAATGAAAATTGGTCTAGGAATAGCGTTATTATGAGTTACTATATTACCTGTTTTGTTTGGTGATGTCTTATACCACTGTCGTCATGTGCAAAGCGCACGATTTAGACTTTTGGCGCAAGTCACAGGTCATGGCATGATGCTTTATTTTAGCAGATTTAACCAGAAAACGAAAACTACATCAGCTATAGCTGAGAAACTACCGTGAAAAGTGGTGAGTTTGAATGACGTTAGTAGTTAATGTTATTTTCATCAAATGCTTGTCCGAAATTCCGACAAGAGGCCTATTTTGCGTCGTGGACAAGACAGTGTTAGGCCTATGAGGCTGGCTGCCCATGACATCTCAGATTGAGATGTGCTGTTGCCGTGTGAGGTGCAGTCATGTGGCTCCTGTCTGTACTGTAGAGTTAGAGCCCCATTGTCCGGAATCCCGGACATACCTGGTGAATAGAAACATCTCTTCATTTTGCAACATTGCAAACAGCAACCTGTGCAGGGAACTGGAGCATCACGTTGGACGTATGAACTCCACGCGTGCCAAGTTTCAGTGGCATACCTCAAGACTGAGGCTGGCTGTGATCCTTATAAAAGTCATTTTTTCTCCCATTTTTGACAACTTTTTTTCATTTTTTTCCTTCTATGCTAGTTTCATTTCGAAATGTAAGTAACAGATAATTTACTTTAGAAATGCATTTATTTCATGTAAAAAAATATAGGAATACAATTTGTTCCATTTATATATACATTTTTAAACCCTCAAAGGTATGTCCGGAATCCCGGACATGTCTGTGGTTAAAGTACGAATCCAAAAGCCTGGTGATTACTTGTACATGTTCCACTCACTCGAACACGTTCTACACCTTTGTTGTGTGAATGCCTGGTACCTAGTAGATGATTGTATTTTTATGAATGTGTGTTGTTGTTGTTGTTGCAACCCCAGGTTCATCTGGTCGTATACCTAGTGGATTATAGGAACCGGCCACTTCACCTGGCCACTCCCAGAAGTCTGTTGTTGAGGTTATGGTGCAGGATTGTCTGTGTTGTGATAGTGTGGTGCATGAAGTAATTGGGGGGCTGCAATGCATTGTGGGCATAGTGGATTGTTTGTGAGATGTAGTTTGTCTTGGTATTGTAGAAGGGAAGGATGGTGACTGCATTGCAGTATAGCTAGGTATATATACTAGCGTCTGTCTGCATAGAGTAGTAGGTATACTATACTCAGTTTTTTTTTTTTTTTAAATCAATGCGAAGATGCATTTGACAGGTTGGTGATGATTAGATGAATGCAACATTCATGATCTCTTTATTATTAATTGACAACATATATATGAGGGGGAAATTTGAGTTAGGAAATGTTATTTGGACATGTTGCATTCAGCCAATTATCACCAACCTGTCAAGTGCTTCTTTTCCTCAATAAAAAAAAAAAAAAAAAACAGAGTATAGTGTCTCTCTGCATAGGGTAATTTCTGAGGGGTGTGTACTCGGTGGTGGTGGTGAAGGTTGCTGTATATTCGAAGGGTTTGGATGACTGTGATGGCTGTATGTTTTACGTTTGTGTATTCGTATGTTTTTTTGCTGGATGTAGGAGTGGGATGTTCCTGATATACGGTAGTATGTAGTGGTAAGCAATAATTCATTTTGTGTTTCTTTGTGGAGAGGCGGGACGCAACAAGAATTATGTGTGTTGGATGGTCGAGCTGCAGTGATTAACACCTGCGTGCTTTTGTAATTAATTTATTAATCTAATCAGAAGTATATTTGGTTCATGATGGAGGTGATCTGTATTATTGTCTTAGTTCATCTTGTTATTATTCTAAATTGTGTGTGTGTGTGTGTGTGTGTGTGTTTGCAAGTTTATTCAGGTCTGTGTTGGCTGTACTTGGGACCCATCTTGGGATGGTGTAATTTACAGATGTTTTAATGGATGGTTTATTGATGGTTTTCAGGGAATCTTTCCGTTGCCCAAGGTATCCAGATTATGAAATGCCTTTGCATTGATGTTGTTTGTGTGCTGAAAAAGCCAGGTGTGTGTCCAAAGTATATCCTAGAATTTGGGGCCGTCCTTCCAGTGAGAGTGTTTGGTTAAAGAGGGAAACTTCAGGGTGTATTTGAGGTTCATACCTGTCTGGAGTGCAGAGGGTAATGGTTGATTTGGGTGGTGAGGTAGCTATCCTATTTTGTCTAAGCAGATTTTCTAGCTATTCTGTTACGTGCAAGCCGATTTCTTGGTGAGTATTTGTAGTGCTGGAGCCGGGCTGCTGCTTGCTAAGTTTTGGAATGTTGTGAAGGTCTTGCCAAGTCGTCGGGATAGGACGGTACTGTTGCTGAAGAGAAGGGTTGACAGACATTGGAGGAAAAGATTAAAAAGTGAGGATGAACGGACTAACGTCTGTGGAACACCATTGTGTAATATAAAAAATTTATTACATTGGATAACCCTATATGTACAGTTGCGGACATATCAAACAGAAACACCCCGTCCACCAGCGAGATGGTGTATTGCTATCCGCATCTGGTAACAGTGATTTGCATGGAACTTTACCAGGTTTCGTTCGGTTGCTAGAACGAACCGAACGCGGTGATCACTGTCGCTGTGCACAGTTACTAATGATATGAACAATGTCCCGCCTGACATGCTGAAAATATCAATGTTTTGTGAATACAGTAATAAAATAATTTCACACCATACATATTCGTAATTTATTCACATGAAACACAGGTTTCGTAAGTGTGAGTTTCGACAAACATCACTAACCATATAACATTTACCGACGGTCAGCATATAAGCCATTATAACATAGTCTGCATTCCCGCACCTATCACTGTAATCACAAAATTACCGTGACCCCCCTCCTCCCTGACAGTGAACCTGAAACTTGCAGACCTCTTTAGGTGACGCCACAGGAGAACGCAGGGTGGGGCCTGTGGGAAACAGGAGGAGGGAGGTAGGTGAGGAGGGCAATACTTGTCTGGCTGGTAGGAAGGAGGCTTTACAGGAGACGAGTGATGCAGTAGGGGAGAATGGACTGTGGCAGGAAACTAAGATGGGATTGATAAATGATAAGATGGTGACAGTGAAAAATCAGCTATTGTTTAACGTTGATTGTGGCATTTGATAGGCTGTTAAATGTTATGCGGACTTTGGCACGTTATGCAATCTACCAGCATATTTTGTTATATCGTCAGCATTATTAGTGTACGATGACGACTGTGATATCACATGGTGATATATGAAACGTCCCTAGAATGTTTAATGTTACCTGTAGCCATAGCGACTGGGAGCTATTCTTGTTGCGTTTATGTAGTAACATCGTGAATGACGACTGATATCGAAAGCAGAGGAGGGAAGGGGAGGAATTTTCTTTTATTACAGTAAATAATGGTCAACAGTAGTGATTCGTGCCTATGGTTCTCGTTAATATCTGTATGTCACAGGTGTAAACCAACACGTGATTTACTAGGGGGGGGGATGGACTGGGTCCCAGAACATAGGTGGCGATACTGGGGTGGGCTAATAGGTGGGTAGAGATGTCTTATCAGCTGTATCATATGATCTTTATGACGGATTACTGTTAACCCTATAGTGGTATGATGGACGTGTAACTGTTAAGCAGTCTGATTCACATCCTCAGTATCCAGTTCACTGTCCCCCCTTCCCTCTTCACGACAACTGCGTGCACTCAGACATGGGTACTGACGGGGAGGGGAGATGGCCGTCATGACTGCTACACCATGAACAACGGATCACATGTTTATACATCAACGACAGTGGTTCACCTGTTTTCTTTAGTGGATTGCAATATACGCTGTTACTTAGCTAGGGCTACAACAGCTTCATGTTCGGACATTGCTGAGATGTGTGGCTCAGTAGTTGCTCTCCGTGAACTGGGCAATTGTCCTCGTATTCATCTCTGTCCTGTCTGTTTCATACAATGTGAACACCACTCGGTTGTTTAGCATAACAAAATACACTGCAGATGAAGTGTGTGTTTGCATTTAATACAAGCGATATTTGGGTGTCTGCCCTTTCCTCTCTTCCTTCCTTCTTCTTCTGTCTTACTTTTCTTCCTTCTTTCCTCGTCCTGCCTGTGGGTGACTTTACATTCCCTCTTCTGTCTGTCTTTCTTTCATTCTTTCCCCTGCCTTCTGCCTATGAGTGACTACACTGAGTGACAAGCCAAATGGTTTCCTGTACACCAGGAAACCATTTACTATGCTGGTTGGTAACCATATTACTACATTATGGCGCCTGGTGGTTTAGTGAAAGTAAGGCGCTCCAGTCTGATTGAGCCAGTGTTGGTTGAAATCCAAGGGATCGTTGGGGTTGATTGCTCACGTAATGCCACTCAGGGATGAGTGAGGCTGGTCACTCTCATCTGAAATGTCAGGACCAACTTGCCTAGCCCCGGGCTCTTACGCTCCTGATGGGGAAACAGGATTGGATGATGGATGGATGGATGGATTTCTTTAACTAATGGCATAGTTGATGTAATATGCATATCTCAGACTGGATAACTGCAGACATTACAACCTTTTTCCACCAGTTGGCTCGAAGGTTTGTGAAGGAATGCTTGGGACATATGACAGTCGCTCATCATGAACCTAAATTTTACTGATAACCACTGGCAATCTGTAAAATCAACAGCCAAAGATGGCATACAGAAAACGTTAACATATACCTGGGTTAAGTAAATTCACCTTTATTTTACATCGGCGCCATAAAGATATTAAAGAGAACTATAGAGACCATCATTACTGTCAGACTGTTCATATTATTGGTGATAAAGGAAAAATCTACGAAGGTCTATCCCTACTCTGTTTACAGTATGAGTCGTCATCCATGATGATACTACGTAATAGGCTACAAGGGTAATTCCCAATCACTGTGACATCTGTAGCATCTGACAAACTGTAGGGACGTGTAATATATTTGCACATTGTCACCATGCTCAAAATACACGGGTACAGAGCGACCCAGTGGAAAGTGTGTCGTGAATTGTTACAAACCATGCCGGTCAATAACAACACTTGGCAACGTCAGCATAACGTTTCATGGTCTGAAACGGTGATCTGGCCCAGTCATCACCTTGTAATCTATCCCTCCCACTGCAGCTCTTGTCATCTACCAAACTCCACCTTCCCCTACCCCATCACCCTTCTTCTCTAGCCCCCAGTTCGAACATTGTTGCCCCCTTCCTCTCCCACCTCCCTTCTCCTGTCTTCCAGGTCCCCACGCCCCCACCCTGCTGGCCACTATAGCGCCACCTCCTGTATGTGGTGAACTCGCTTCGATTTCAGAGGTCTACTAATGTCAGCTTCACGGTAGGGAGGATGGGCGTCATGATAATTTTCTGTTCATTGATAGCTGTGGGGAAGCTGATAACTATGACATGATGAATTATTAACTGTTGCTTAGTTAATGACTCGAAACAAAACCACATATGAAATCCGTGTCAAAACCACCCATGAAATCCGTGTCATTCATAATAACTGCCATTATGTTGGGGGTGTATTGTGTGACATAAAAAGCTTACTATCATCACTATATTTTCTGGCCGAACTTTAATCATATATTGCCACCAATAACTGCGCACAGCGGCAATGATCGCGCCGCGTTCGGTTCGTCCGACCGAACGAAACTTGGAGAAGTTCCATACCAATCAGTGTTACCAGATGCGGAGAGCATTACACCACCTTGCTGGTGGACGGGGTGTTTCTGTTTGATATGTCCACAACTGTACGTATTTCTTTCAGTTTTTACTGGTATTAGTAATTGGTATTACAGAAAATCTGGAGAGACCTTTGAACCGTTAAAGGCACATGCACTGTCTTCAGTAGGGGAGGTCATTCCTAAATTGAATAATCTCGTTTGAAATTACCAAATTAAAAACACATGTAGGATGTGGGAGTTAGACTGAGAATTGTTATGATGGCGGGAGAAGAGCAGTGAGTGCGTTGGCATAGATTGTTAGTCAGCTAGGCAGACCAGTGCCGCGTTTCAAAAGACCTTAGCGCCTCAGAGCGGTCCTGGGGTAGCGGGGGTAACAGCGAAGCCACCATATACTTGGAGCTCGAATTCGCTTTTACTCAAAGTATCCTTCTTTTAGAATACAATAATTGGAATTATACCCTAGCAGTTATGTATGTTTGAGCATTATCGACAACAGTATTAATAAGTTCCACGAATATTTTACTGCAAAACATAATTGTAAGTGTATATTTCCGAAATACTTTGGAAATACTTAACCACTATGTAAGCCGTATTGAGGAACCATATCAGATTCTGCCTTGTCACAGGTGGTTTCTCCTGTGATTTCCCCCGATTTGAAGGCGAAATGGACCCTGTAGTGCAAGACTGCAGTGGACTTTGGAAGATACGAGTATGATGATTGTGCGGAGGTGAGGAGGTACTTCACGGAAGTATGATTTTTCGCGGGAATGACTGAAAACAAATCCTCAATATGTACTCTTTAGATCCGAATAGCCTTTACTTTCATTAAGTGAAAAATAATTACTTCACTGAAACGAAGAGTGTATTGTAAGAAATATTTTCATTTACGAAATGTTAGTATTCAAAATCCGTTCACTCTCTCGAATTACACAGATAGGCTAAATACTCTGATATTTAGAGTTGTTATCCTTTACACAGCTATGATCTAAGCCATTTACAGCTGTCAGATGTCGCCAGAGAGACCCACCTCTCCAAATAGTTCCAACCGCGACGGAGGCTGCCACAACCTCCCCCCCTCCCCCCCCTTTCATCCCTGACACTTCGGCTCTTGAAAGCGCCGTCACGTTCCATGGCGCTCCAGCTGTTGAAATGCAGCCCTGGTATTGGCAAGGCTCGCGGGTGTTCGTAATGGCGTTCTTGGTCACTGATTTTATTTAGCCTATCTATATTATCCTGACCTTAATAAGCAATGTGAAGTATTTACATATGCCTTCGTTATCACAGTTTGTGACATTTAGCACTGAAGTCTGTGTGATTTACTCAGTTGAATACAGTAACCTGGCGTCAGCTGCAATAAAAGAGAAGAGTTATCCCAACCATGAGGGAGTTAATATTTGCAGTATTGACACGCGGCTTTCCATGACTCCCTCAGCTAACATAATTTGGGGGCACGGTGGCTCAGAGGTACAGCATCAAGCTCGGGACCGGGGGGTCGCGAGTTCGAGCCGCGCCCGGGACTGCCGTGCCGGGAGGGGTAGCGCCCTCCTGTTACCTAGCGGGGCTATATGATCTCATTGTAAGGTCTAGCTTGGGGGATTCTTTAATCTCCCCCCCCTTTTTTTTTAATCAGCTAACATAATCGTCTGGCTTTAGCTGGAGAAGAATACTGTAGCTGTCGTGATGATGAGAAGTTAATAGTAGGCTTACAGGAAGATGTTGCTCAGTTGCTCACTAATTTTCAGTTCTAGTCATAGCTGGAATAGAAAACTAGAGTTGTCCCGCAAGTGTAAAGGCTAATTATACTGGAATACCAATACTAGAGATTTGGAGTGGCTGTGGCTCACTTGTTGCCGCGTTCGCCTCTCGATTTGCATGTGATTTGAATTTAGGACTCAACCCGAATGGTGGCGGTCGCTGGTGGTCCCGTATGTCCTGTCCTAGACTTCTGTGGGTAGGCTAGGTTGGTACCCTGCTAGTTCATGCCGATGACACAGGCCTACGGTATACAGACAGGGACACGCAAACATAGGCCTGTTATTAGTCTGCAGCATTGAGGGACGTATTGCAGGTGGCATAGGAGACTTCGTAACCCCTCTTTCTTAGCGGTTTAGTTTGCATATTTCACATTAACCTTCTCGTATTTGCTGTTTGTATGGTTTAAATATAGACATAGTTTCATCAGTATCATAAGGGAGGATATTGAGATGTGTTGTGCAGACTGAATCTCCGAGATAGACGTACAGTATTACGAAATACACGGTCATATTCGATACGACCCTGAATTTGACCTACTCCTGAAGAGATGGTCCCGTCCAACAGTGACCCTCATGCTGATTTACGTAGTAATACCGTATATAAATAAACTAATAAATAAATAAATCAAGCATGCGTTTAATCAATCACCACCACAACCATCACCAGACTACCTTTCCCACCGTAGGGTGGGGTAAGTAGGGTCCAGAGAGCCAGAATGATAATAATAATAATAATAATAATAATAATAATAATAATAATAATAATAATAATAATAAATAAAATAGAATGAGAAGTTAACCAAAGTTTACCCAGTTAATTAGGCCATTCTTCCATTCACTCATTATTTAAGCTCCCTGAATTATGGCTAAAAAAAAATAAGTGGTGCACAGATGCATACACCTACGCGTAGTACTTAGCTTCTTCATTACGCTGACTTTTTTTTTCGACTCTGGGCATATGCTTCACAGCCTGCTATCAAGGCCCAGTAGTCCTCCTACAATACCATACACCTCTACATGTCACCACTTCGGCGCTAATACCCACCGTCCATATTGAATACATGCTAGGACTGTCTCATACAGGACTGGTGTATTGGTATTAGCGGGGGTATTTTTTACAACATGTCGGCGGGTCGCCTGGTAGATCAGTAAAGTCTGCTTTGATGAAATTCAAATCTTTAAACTGTTCTCTGCCCCAGCCGGGATTCGAACCTGGGTCCAGTAGGACTGCAGGCCACCTCTCTACCGATTGAGCCACCGCCTCTCTTGCTCTGTACAGCCGATATTTTTCAGCATAACATATGACCACCAGCTCCACTTTCTGAGTTTACTCGTATTAACAACTCAACTTCTCGAGGGCCATGTCTACTCTTGTACTTCGTTTTTGCTGCTGCCAGACGATTTATTCACCATAGAAGAGTTCCCGCATGCACAGACGGGGTTAGCCACTACCGCACAGCAGAATTGTATCATTTTAAAGTTTGCCCTTGCGACTTGAAGATTTTACTCAGCTCAAAATATACACGTTGTAATGTTGGTGTTAACCTCGGATGTCGGATGTAACAAACGTATTCCCTCCAGCTCAGAGTCTCTCCCTTGCTGAATACAGTCGTCTGCAGTCAGCAATAGTAAAACAGGAAAACATCCTTGTGCTGAACATATTTAGGGACTGAGTAGCTGGTGAATCTCTCTCCCTGTGTGTGTGTGTGTGTGTGTGTTCGACTCTGAGTCTAGCCTAAGCCCAACAGCCCGTTCCCATAGGCCCAGCAATCCTCCTAAACACCACACCTTCACATGTCACCAATCCGGCTCTGATACCCACCGTCGACAATGAGTACATACTGGGGCTGTCTCATTCAGGGCTGACGCATTGATATTAGCGGGGAAGTTATTATGACATGTAGGAAGTTTGTGTGGAAGATTAGTTAAGTGTGCTTTTACGAAATACAGCTAATTAGAAAGTGCCCTGACTGCTTGGCATGGAACTCACGTCATGTTAGACAATATACGACTTCTGTACCAGTTCGGGGAATGGGAAGAGGAAGAGGTGGGTGCTGGAGTGGGACATTCATTAGCCACGATGTAATCAATCACGTAAATGACATTGTCGTCTCTCTCCTCTGCGGTAATTACACTGTCTGTCAACGGCTGGGTGGTGGTGATAGTGATGGTTGTGGTGATGGTGATGGTTGTGGTGGTGGTGATGGTGATGCTTGTGGTGGTGGCGATTGTGATG
>JAGKTI010006492.1:30103-40509 GCA_018397915.1 Birgus latro
TAATCTTGCTGTGGCGAGGAGTTGAATCATAGGTAGCTACTAAGCTTGAACGGTTTTGTAACAAAGTTTCTAGCATTTTCATTTTTTAAATCCTGGGGTCTCTGAGGCCTTGGAAAAACAGTGCACACTGCTCATTACAAGCCCAGCTAAAACTAAATGGAATGATTGAATAAATTGCAAAATATACTGGAGTTGAAGAACATGGAAAAAAATAGGGAAAAATGTGTCAATACATTGTTATAAGACGTATCCCGGTGTTTAAAGGTTGAATTTGCCAGAAATTAAGAAAACGAAAACATATAGAGGGAAACAGTGTTCATCATAGTTCGTATCCCTTTGTTTATGAGATGAAAGACATGTCACTTGTCCAGATCGAAGAGTTCTTTTTAGTTGCATAAATCTGTCTGTGGATTCTAAGAACAAAGTATGAAATAATTGTTAAGTGGTCCTCAGTATGAAAGACTTAATATTATGGTACAGTTGCCTCCCAAAGTTCCTTTCTCCTAAAAACAGCTCACGTTAGATGTGGCACCGTCGCAGTAGTAGCGTAAACACGTATCTATGAATGAACGGTAAGTCGTACTAGAATGACAAACGTGAGTGGCGGATGTTTATGCCAGACGCCATAATAGTAAATACGGGAGCAATAGACACATACCCAATTATAATAATGTTAGTTTGTATGGTTTAATATACAGGGTGTCCATAAAGTCTCTTTACAAAGGGGTTCATTTAACAGTACCTTAACATCTTTCATCAACAGGGTACCTGAAATACAGGTACCTGCAATACAGGTACCTGCTGTCTGGATGTTGCTACTCCTCACCCTGTATTTCAGGTACCCTGTTGATGAAAGATGTTGAGTTAAGGTACTGTTAAATGAACCCCTTTGTAAAGAGACTTTATGGACACCCTCTATAATACCAATAAGAATGTTAATGTAAAATCAAAACAAGTTTAGTAATCATACCTCAGCCACCCTCACCAAAGCGTATTAATGTGAAATCTTGGGTGTTATTCTCATGGATCTCGCTCGGAACCTCGTATGAATCACAAAACATATGGATACGCTTCTGTCGAGTCATTGTTAGGGCTGGACGGACGGCGTAGATAAGATCGTATTCGCTTTCCTAGTTCTCTTCAAATTCGTCGTGCTTAACTGAGTTATCAATGCTTCCTCCTGTATGCATATATTTCTATTATTATATCCCTTGTTACGTATCCCATATGATATTATTGCCGTTTTAATGTCTCCTATCGAGTGGTATCTGAAGCCTTATGGCTCACTTACCTTTCGTCATACTGTATTGGAAATGTCGGATAGTGATTCGAACAATTTTGCTTTAACGTGAGAACCCTCCAGTAGTCTGTGATCAATATATTCCCACCCATAGAGAGGTATTTATTCCCCTTTCATGTTGTATTGCTTTGGTGATATATTAGTAATATACAGGTATGCGTATCATCACGTTTCCATGTGTTTTACTATTCAGAAAGGTTTCCGAGCTGTCCCACAGCGAGATCCAGAAACCGAACAACCCAGATTTCACACTAAGGTTTCGTAAGGGTGGCTGAGGTATGATGACTATACTTGCAACAACCTTCATGATATATTTTTGTATCATTATGCTTGTATTTACATTCCTATTGCTATTTTGTGTTAATGAATACATACTAACTTTATTGTTAACTTTGGTTATGTGTTCATTACTCCTGCATTTAATTTTCTATTATGATGTCTGGCATATACACCCGCCATTCGCATCTGTCGTCATATACGCTACTATTGACGATGCCGTTACTACCGCGACGGTGCCACATCTTGCAGGGAGGTACAACATGGCGAAAGAAACTTTAGAAGGCAACTGTACATGAGTGTATCGATGGTGTGAATGATTCGAATAGCCTGGAGATATACAGTACAAGTGCTGATGCACCAGACGTCCACTCGTGTATCATCATTACTAACACATAAAGGCTACCATTAAACCACACCTGCACCCATCATTGCTCAGCCTTTGGCATATAAATAGGTACTTCCTGTGGCATATAAATAGGTGTACTTCCTGCTAGCATACCAGATAATTTTGTTCAGTTTAAGACAGGACCCTACTAAATTATTTCAGAGCAATTTACCTCATCTAGCTTTAGCAACCTCTCTGACGCCATTAACCTAGCTATCAGCGGTTAGGGATCTTTTAATTAGGTCTAAGTATACACGCTATGGTAATGAAAGGGTTAAAGAATGCTGTGTTAAACCCCTATAGTTTGAAAAGTCTCTCTGGAGCTGAACAGAGTCCTTTGGAGGTAACGAGGGAAAGAAAAAAAAGTTACGAGGTTAAGCATTTAAATCCTTCGACCCGAGGACATGATTCTTTCTCTCTCTCTGGGGTCACGGTGGCTCAGAGGTAGAGCATCGAGCTCGGGACCGGGGGGGTCGCGAGTTCGAGCCGCGGCCAGGACTGCCGTGCCGGGAGGGGTAGCGCTCTCCTGTTACCTAGCGGGGCTATATGATCTCATTGTAATGTCTAGCTCGGGGATTTTTTAATCTCTCTCTCTCTCTTTTAGCACACGTTTTAATGTAACTAGTTCTTTCACGTCAACTTGGGTCAGATTTTTTTTTCTTTTTGCATTTTAATTCGCACAGTGTGTGGTAGGTGGTGGCGACCATCATCCACTCACTTGATGTAGTGCTGCCTACTTCTTCCTTAGCCTTTATCATTCTCTTTCTGAGCCTGCCCTCCTCTCTTCCTATTTCTCGCATCTTTCCTGTCACTTCTTATTGCTTTTCTTTCCTTTACAGGTGGCTTTACATTGAGTGACAAGCCAAATGGTTTCCTGTAAAACAAGAAACCATTTACAACGCTGGGTGGTAACCATATAACCAAACCATACGTGCTCCCTACGTGTCAACAAATGGGTTGGTGGAGGGTTAGTGCCCCTCCCTGTAAAACAAATAACTCAGAGTCAAATGGCCACCCCTTACGGGATTGTGGCGTCTGGCAATGGATGGATGGAATTCGCACAGCACGATGGCATGATATGACTATGCTATGGTTCTACATCCTTTTCTTAGCATTTCTTCGTTTATTCTTATCATATTGTAGTGTTATCTCTTTCTGTAATTCAGCGTTCATTATGGATGCGTGGCAGTTGAAGGCCACGCTAAAGTAAAAAGAGTATAGGTTAGGGGATATCATTTGTGATGAGATCAGTGAAACCTGTATTTAACTAAACCCTTCTTGTTCAAATTAAAAAAAAAAATAGTTCAATAGGAGTAGGACTATAGATAACGTTATGGTATTGAAGGTATCTCTTCAGTCCAATGATGTATTTAACACTTTATTCTTGCCCTCTCCAGAGAGTTTTATTCTGTTTAAGCAAGATTTTTCGAACTGCAGGAGTTAATTATATGTTCAGTTATACTTTTCAGTAAAAGAAAATACTGTATTGATCAGAATCGTGTGGAGGTAGCAAGAACTAGTTGAACTGATATGTCATCGTAGTGAAGTGATTAAGGAGGGTTTGAGAAGTACAGGTGTTGATGCGGCGGATTAGCCTCGTAATATAACATCATTGCAATTTCACATGACCAATTTATCATCATTTCGAACCCATAAGAGCATCACTAACGCCCGTAGTCTTGAGGGAAGGGGCTACCCTTCCCGCACCCCGTGGAAGCTCACACCTTCAATGGAAGTGGTAATTTCGAAAGCTGGAGAGCGCACCCCTTCGTGTGGGTAGGCGCGCAAAGAGTTGGTAACACTGATTAAATTTAAAATTCAAAATCTTAAAATAAAAACAATACATATGACAGAGTCTAAGATTCACACACAATATAGTCTATTAATGTTTGCAATTCTTACCTCTTCTATTATTAAAGACTGGCACTTGTTCTTAAATACTCTGTATAAGAGTATGCATTCAGGATTTGGTGAACCTGTACCGTAGGAAAAATTCGGTGTCAGACATAGCTTCAAAGAGGTTCATGCGGTCAATAATAACCCTACAAATACGCCTTGGCTGGTCAGTCCGATTTTGACTGTATTTCTGCCCCAAATGCTTGTTTTTGCCAATCTTCCCACCCAGAACTCCAGTCTCACCTCCCAAGACACCGGGCGGGGGGGAGGGGGGGAGGTTAATTTGCAAACCAATCACGAACACCGAAAATAAAAGGCAAATTCGTTCAGATCGCACCAAAATACACCAGAAAAATATTTTACCAAGCAAAAACAAAATAGTGCGGACTTGTAAAAGTTAACCAACTGCCCGTGCACCAGTCGTCTGTTTAGGTAGTACTCGGCCATTCTTTACTGTAGGAATTATTTCACGTACTAATCAAACTAATTGTATAAGTATCGTGCACCATATCTGACGAAAAGCTTGGTAGAAATACTGAGAAATAAAACGGAAGTGGATACAGTATCTCACCTATGTTTTCGTCTCGTCGTAAATTAACCATCTCCAGAGAAGCGGTGAAGTCTTTTAAAACGATAGAAATATTAAACGCTTTTTCTTTTTCTTTACACGATGTTTTCATCATTAAATTAAAATTCCCATCACACGCACCATAGGGTCCTTCAATTCTCCATAGTTTTCTTTGCATAAGGCTGCTATAAGATGACGAAGGGGCATGCGATGGGGTGCACACACACCACAAAGCCAGCTAGAAGACAGGGTGTGTGTGCTGGGCAGTCCCCAGGCCCTGTCTTCCCCCTTACTATTTTTTAATCAGCCAACACCCCACTGACCGGGCTAATGTATGGCCCGGCCTGCACTATAGGTGGAGGAATCTTTGAACGAACGAACGTTGGGGTGCTATGAGACTCCCCGCGGAACCTCTCTCGTTCACTGGGGAACGCTCTCCATTTCGTACGTTAAGACTACCAAAAGATACAGATAGGGCAAGGTGAACGCCTTCCCACAGTTTAAGACTATGGCTGTAAACCACAACTGTGCCCATCTTTTTTCTTCCAACACAGGATAAAAAAAAAAAAAAAAAATCCAGGGCCTTGTATATACAGGGTGGTCCATAAATAACACTCCACTTCCACTCCGCTGGATGATCTCTTGTGTGGCGTGGTGACGGCTGAGAGTGGTATCAGTATCTTCCCTGCATCATTTATTCATTTCCTGCTTCAGATACCACAACCACGCCCACACCAGCCCCCTGAGCCATCCTCGCAACTTATTGCCATGTGGGTTTCCTGTGGAGCACTATTTACGAGCCACCTTTTATTTCTTGCTATTTCCAGCCGATCATGTATTATTTAGGAGACACGTTTCTTGCTGTCAGGATCCTACGGTTTATATCCCATAGCTTGAAGAGATTTTTGTCCTTTTCCAGCTTGCTCATAACTTAAAGGCAGAATAAGACAATACGACCACTCTGCTTGCATTCCTTGCCACTTCATGTCTAGTGCTACAACCTTGGCTTGCATTCTTTTCACGTAAGGAAGTTCCTTAACATCTCTTCGTTTGCAATTTATTTCTGGGTATGGCTGGTTAATATCCTTTTGTACGCTATTTATGCAAAGTATGGCGATGTTAGAAGGATATATGCAGTGCAGAATAGGACAGTTAGGTGTAATTAAGCAAAATAAATTGCTGAAGAAAAGGTATTAGGGAGCTCCATGAACCTACAAGAATACAGGCTCTTGCATTCATGATGGAGAGGCTGCGAGTTAAGGCCAAGTTAAAGAGAAAAGAGTATACTTCACCCTATCCTTGGGTGAGAAAAGTGGTCGGGATAATGATGAAGCATTTTGAACTGGAAAGGTTGGATATAGCCTTCATTATCCCTCTTCTTTCCCAGGGGTGCTCAGAGGCTGAATAAAATAGTCGAGTAACAGCAGTAATGAAATACAGAGAAAAGTCAAAGCATTCACCCACGAATGCCTATTGCCCACCATCACTAAAAAACTAGACCAGTAATCCTCTGGCAATGGGAGGCATATCATCGTGGCTTCGCCAATATAGAAAAAGTAATAGGGTTTGGTACTCCCTATAGTTAAATATTACGCTAGCAGTCAGAAACCTGGAGTCAAAGGTATTATGTTGGTGAAGGCCATTGAGGATAACAGGCCTTTGAAGAGTTTCTATTACCTGCCCATTAAGTAGCCATTGTCTTGGTTGAGGCTACAATAGAAAATGGCAGACTAAAAGAAGAAATTAGCTTTTTCTTTCTAAATCCTCTGACAGTCTGAGGCATATCATTGCAGCTTTTCCTCACCTATTAACAGACAAGCCATATATTCTAGGATACTGCCCACAAAGTTTATATACAATTTGCCCACTTGATTCTGAGATATATAGGTAACGGCCAGACACAGCCACACACAGACACAGGCAATTACATTATTGCCTCGCTAGGCGGGTGATATTAAGGGATTGCCTGAAGATCAGCCACCCCAGAGTGACCACCAAGAGATCAACCACCCCAGTCGCCCAGCTGAAAACCGACCACCTCAAACTTGTCCAACTGATCAGCCACCCCATTACTGACTGACTACTTCAGTCAGTCTTGTATGCAACGAATGTTTGGTTCATTTTACATCTGTAATGTTTCATCCTTCAGGTATTGTTAGTGTTAGAACTTCTGTAAGTGGCAACTGGTATTTACTCATTGTCAGTAACAGTGTTCAAACCAAAGTGGATATCGATACTTCTGCACTGGCTGTAACTATACCTACCGGTATGTGAAGTATTTGGAATATGGTAATCTAAGGTGTAAGTCTAAGCCTGCCAAGAACAGAATATTTATAGAAGAGTAAACTTACGCTAGTTTCAATAAAAACTTTGATAACGACAAATCAATCATCCATAGCCACCTGCAGATCAGTCACCCGAGATTTGCTCACCTCAAGATCAGTCACCCTAGTCTTGCTCACCTGAAGATCAGTCAGCCCGAATGTAACAGGAGTGGCTAATCATCAAAGATATGAGAACATCATCTTGAAGGAGTTAACCGGTTCACTCCAATGAAGCACAATCATTTTTCATTTGAATTCTGCTACATCCCGACAGTTTTATTCAGCTGAGGAGAGAATATTTGAACTGGAGGGGTTTGATATCGATCCATCCATCCATGCATACATAACTGGGTTGGAAAAAATTGTTAATTTAAAAGATTTTTTTAAAATCGGATTTTTATGATTTACATCGATTTTTTCCCTTATGAAGACATCTCGTACGGTACTAAACCTTTGCCAAGGGCAACCATTAGGCATGATTATATATTGAAGTTCAAAATAAACAGACATACAAAATAATAATGTTAATGGGAAGTGGGAGTAAGCATATACATACATCACAGGCTAGAACTGTTTGGTATGGGAGAGGCTACTCATGCTGCTGCATCACTGTGTGTCAGATATTGATGAAAGTTGCCAACTTGTGATTTATATTTCGTCATATTTGTATCATAGTCATTAGATTGAGTCATGTTACTGCACATTCAAAGATGAGTTGAGCTCATATTTCAGCAGGGAGCATAATTACATTTATTGTTATTATCAACAAAAGAGCCTTCTTTCCTTTGTTTAACTTTTGAATATTTGTGCTGTAACAGAAAGCAGTGGTTCGCTGGTGCCTGACGTGATACGGGATCAGTACAAGAAGAGGACATGACAAGCAGACTTGATGCACCGTTACAATACACATCGATCACATTCTCGTCTTTTTTACTCAGTTTATTAAAAAAAAAATCCATTTTGATTTGAATGATAATTTTTTCACTCTGATTTACATCGATTTAAATCAATTGATTTAAATCAAAACACCCTGATACATAACTACATGCATACATAAAAATGACACTGTGCGTCCTCGTAATGAACTTCATTTTGAGGGTGTGTTTTCTGTGGACTGGAAGCCAAACTTAGAGCCAAAACATGGCTAATAACTTCTCAATAGTTGCTGGAAATTGTTGAAAATATATATTCGATGTATAGTATTATTTACAAGCATATATTTGCCCCAGCTTGGATGTTGATTCAGTGTAGGCTACTTGTGATTGAATGTTTCCTGCCCTGGACTGAGCTTTGTGTGACTCTTCTGTTTTTACTCCAACCTGGCCTAATTGTCATGTCTCTGTTGATTGCTGAGTTGTAACAGTAGATAAACGCTAGTACGAGTATACAGTGCTAGTCACAGAGAAGTGTTGTGGAAAGGATGCAAAACAGCCTTTGGACTAGTTATGTGAAATAAGCTGCTGAAGGACGAAAATATGGGCCAAAGTAAGATGAAAGAACTGTAGTTAGTTACCAAGCTTGTAACAATACTTCACTCTCCTGGTAGTACCTCGTAGGATTGTTGGTAGCCACCCATTTACCCCAAAGGAGGAGTTAGATTCGCGTTATGTTTTCACTATTATAGTTGAATAAAATCACCCCCGTGGTTGCCTGGCTAATAAGAAAAATACCTCATTGTACTGAAAGGGATGAACCCAAATAGGCTATTTCCTAACTATCACCTATGGCTCACTCAGCTGACTGAAATTGTTTGGTGTCATTTGGAAAAGATTAGCAAATGTTTGTCTCGACCTTGAGAACTATAGGTCATATACTTGTATAATACCATTACTAACACTGGCTCCTGTAACTTACTCAGCTGAACCAAGTCACCTGGTATGAGTTTGAAACGAACACCAGAATTGGTTCGATTATAGCAACCTTTATTAACACACAGGCTCCTATGACTCACTGAGCTGAATAAATATCGTCAGGTGTCATGGAAGAGAATACTACAGTCCTCTTGATCATGACAGCGTTCCGCCCAGTCGTACCAGACTGACCTCTATGACTCATTCAGCTGTATTATATTACTTTAGCTGGAATAAAATACAAGTATTATCCTGATCATGATGACAGTGTTAGCTCAGGCTCCCATGACTCACTCTACTGAATAAAATCGCCTGGTTTTCAACTGGAATATAACACTAAAATTGTCTCCACCATGAAAGGTAAAGGGGTTAATGGCAGGTGTACAGCTGTGAGCAAAGGTTCGCCCACTTTCTCAGTCGATGTGAGAATGGAATGTGTTACTTGAACTATTGTTTATGCGATAGCAATATGAAACAAACAGTAAAAGAGTATAACAAGGAAGGATACTCTATCATTTGGGATGGAATGAGGGATAACCTATGGATTCCAGAATACGATGCTGGCACAGGATTGTCGGCAGACTTTGGCTCATGACTGAAACTAACTCAGCCAGTACAGAAAGGCTCATCAGAGTTGATTAAGATCGCGTACAACAACATGGATACAATTTACGAAAAACGTCATTGCAGTGAAGGCGTCATATCTATTCTCTTTACACTTTGACTCAGCTTAAAATTACCATCTCCCAATCTTGATTTTGAGTTGTAACAAAGGATTAACACTAGAATGTGGTGTTAGTGACGAAGAAGTGCCAAAGAAAACACATGGCTACCCGTGGCAATGTTTACTTTTCCTTCCACTGAACTGCGTGAAAAAAGCTGCAGAAGGAGGAAGAGGAAAAAATCTGGGACAAGATATTGTGAAAGAATTTTAGTACTCCTTTCCTTACCTTGTGGGCCCGCATGTGAAGAGGGCAAATATAGGGGTGAAACTTAGAGGACGGCATAATTAACACTGAGTTCGCGAGGGTTTAGTCACCCCAAATTAACGTACGGTAACACTTGTGGAGGTGCAAATTGGTCAGATTCCATTCCGCTTTGTTATGTCTTCCCCCCCATGATTATCTGAAACGTGAACCTGGTGGACTGCAGTCTTGAATCTCCTCTCCATTTCCGTCCATCATCCTCCCTTCTGTGGATAGAGACGTAGTTGAAAGTCGTTTGTATAGCCAGGCAGTTGAGCCACACGGTTGTATTGATGAAACAACATGAAGGCGTCTCTCTCCAGCACCACAAGGGTCATTAAAGCACCCAGTTAATTTTACTAAGACACAGCCTTCCGTTAGAATCAGACACGAAACAATCCAGTGTATACATAGGTCTGTATTTATAGTGCTGAGTTAACAGAGACACAGGGCAAACATTGTCCAAGAGTCTGATCAGTTCGGGAGTAAACCGTGAGGGTAAAATAACGGGGGTAAGAAAGTTGTTGCTATAGATCAAGGTTCATCGAAATGGCAACCCAGTAGACTGCAGGATGAAGCCGCCCCTGTCTTGCAGCCTACCATTGACCTGTCAGGGAATAGGGAGGGAGTTGAGGGATGCATGTATAACCGGGCAGCTCCACCACCTGCCTCTATCGATGCCACCACATGATGGCCCCCTCACCTGTACCGCGGTAGATATGTAAATGTGAAGGGTAGCATATGGTCCTTTGATAACTGAACTGTCAAAGGTTTGATTAGATGGTGATGACACGTGTGGGTGGAGAGAGAGAGAGAGAGAGAGAGAGAGAGAGAGAGAG
>JAGKTI010006493.1:0-10140 GCA_018397915.1 Birgus latro
TCTGTTAAAGGGCTTTTCCAAATCATCAAAAACAAAATACAATTCCCATTTCTTTCCAATATATTATTCCTGAAGCTGTCGAACAATGAATATGGCATCGGTGGTCCCCCTGCCTGGCATAAACCCAAACTGTATCTCATCAATATTCACTCTTTTTCAATGATGTAGT
Organism: Birgus latro; assembly: GCA_018397915.1. Lineage (NCBI taxonomy): Eukaryota > Metazoa > Arthropoda > Malacostraca > Decapoda > Coenobitidae > Birgus > Birgus latro. Next base: position 170 of record JAGKTI010006493.1, read on the forward strand.
GCTGCCCACTTTTTCCTTAGCCTTTATCATTCTTTTTTCTGGGCCTGCCCTCCTCTCTTCCTATTTCTCTCATCTTTCCTGTCACTTCTTGTTGCTTTTCTTTCCTTTACAGGTGGCTTTACATTGAGTGACAAGCCAAATGGTTTCTTGTAAGCCAAGAAACCATTTACAACGCTGGGTGGTAACCATATAGCCAAACCATACGTGCTTCCTACGTGTCAACAAGTGGGTTGGTGGAGGGTTAGTGCCCCTCCCTGTAAAACAAATAACTCAAAGTCAAATGGCCACCCCTTACGGGGTCATGGCATCTGGCAATAGATAGAGAGATAGATAGAATTTCCCCTTTCCAGGGCATCACCCTTCCCTTTGTACACATTTACAGTTACACACTTTAGCCAGTCATCTGGGAGAACACACTTGTATATAATCATATTTATCAGGTCAGTGACTAACCTCACCTCAGTATCTCCTGAGGCCTTCAACATTTCGGCAGTCAACCCAGACACACCTGCTGCCTTCCCCACCTGCATCCTGCCTATTCCCTCGCTCGCACTAGCAGCGTCAATGAAAGGCCAAGGGCCAAACACTGGACTTGTTGGCTCCAAACCATCCCTTTTCCAGTCAAACACCTCATTCAACAACCAGCTATTATACTCTCTCCATGCATCTTCAATATCCCCACTGTTCACCACTATCCTTCTTTCATCATTTTTCACACACTGCTCACCTACAGTATCCCAATTATCTCTCATCACCTGATTTGCCACCCTAAATATCGTATTTTTCCTTTCCCCATGATTTAGTTTATCAAGTAAAAGTCTCTGTGACTCAGACTTCGCCTGTATACCTCTCTTCTAGCCCTGCGCTTGGCAGCCAAGTACTCCTCCCTGTTACCACCCTTCTTCCATTCCCGTAAAAGTCTTGTTTTCTCCTTAACTGCATCCTCCACACCCTCATCCCTCCACCAAGTTACTTTATGTCTTTGTGTGCCTCTTGTCCAACCGCATATTGCATCGGTAACTCTCAAAGAGTTTTTTTTTTTTTTATGCAAGGAAGAAGGAACCAAAGGCCACAGGCCTGCATACTGTTCCTTCCAAGAAAAAGCAGAAACAATACAAAAGAGAGCCAAATTCAAGATCCGTTCAATTCGAGATGCCTGGACACACTGTGTTTGAAAGACTGGAGATCATAGGAAGTAGGAAATACAGACAGAGGAAGACAGTTCCAGAGTTGACCAGTTGCATAAATGAAGGACTGGGAGTAACGGTTAACTCTTGCATTAGAGAGTTGGACAGAAAAGGGATGAGAGTTTGTTGCTAGACGGGTACTACGTGCCCGTCGTAGAGGTGGAGGGATGCAAGCAGACAGTTCAGAGGAACAGTGACCATTGAAGTAGCGATAGAAGAGAGATAAAGATGCAACAGTGCGGCGAAGAGACAAAGGTTGAAGGGAATCAGTAAGGGGAGGAGAGTTAATGAGACGAAAAGCCTTTGACTCCACCCTATTGAGAAGAGCTGCATGTGGGGAACCTCCCCACACATGAGAGTTGTACTCCATACACAGGCGAATAAAACCCGTGTACAAGGTCAACAACTGTGCAGGGGTAAAGAAAGTTCGGAATCGGCTTAGCACACCTAATCTCTTGGAAGCAGATTTCACAAGAGATGTATATGTTTTTTCCAAGACAAGGTTGTTCTTAAGGGCTCTATACTGTTCATTAACGCCTCTGTTGACGGCTCCCTGTTCAGCCACCACTCTCCTCATCTCACTATAAAAGGCATCCCTTACTGATTGGTTTCCCAGCGTCCATATATTCTATTAGAAGGCAAGCCGCACTCACTGGCCTCACACCGCGAACTGCCCAGGCCCCGGCTGCACACTGCAGGACCCTTCCGGTGACATCACCACTTGTGACGTAACAGGTGTGTCCGCGCACACGCATACACACTAACAGCAATATGCACTAACACTCTCATCCTCTCTTCTTAATTTGACGAAAGATTCCAAGGACAAAGCTGGATGGTCTATTGGCGTTTGATACATACTATGTATCCAATACATAGACTTTTGTGTGAGTACCATCAACACCCGATACGCACTATGCATCCAATACTTAGACTTTTTTCTAATTACTATCAAGACCCAGTCTGTGGCCACATACAGATATGAGATGTCTCTTGAAGTATCATAATCCTTCTAGTCTCGGCTGACTGCTGCATGCAGCCGCTCAGTCGAGGCACCTTTCTTAGTGAGACAATAAGCCAGTTGTTGTGATGTATCCACCCAAAATACTTCATCAATCTCCTCTTGCTCCAACATGTCTTGTAATACAGCAACATCAATGCGTAATCTCCTGTCTTCTACGCTCCTACAGGAGTAAAGGGCGTCCACCAGACTCTTGTTGTCGACGAAACACTTTATTTTGATCTTTCCACATCCAGAGACCTCACGCAATATGTTGGCGGGATATACAGCCGTCTCAGCACATTCAGGCAGCGCCAATGCCTCAGCAGATAAGGTAGATTTGACGACCCTCCTGATCTTTCTTGTCTGCCAGAATACAGTGGGGCCCCTTGGATAGTGATCTTATTAGTCCACCAAAATGGCTGCTATCCATGAAATTGCTACCCGAGGGGCAAACTTGTTACCTAAAAAAATTAATACAGTCCTGGACTCCTTCAGCTATACCCCTAATTTCCTCCATTACCCATCAGTATCATGTCACATTTCTTCAGTACTGTAATAAGATAAAAGTATACTACATATTCAAAAAATTATCTTTCTCTTTTCCTCCATGCAGTATTGTTTCTTTGGCTTGCCACGCATGTATTGTCTGGCCTTTTCAGTCACTTTTACATTACCAGCACTTCCTGTTTTTTGCCTGGGTCACCACCACCACCACTTGGGCCAGCCCGCGAAATTGATGCTATGATATTAGAACACTCAGTAGCCAGACAATAAATGGAAGGTCACAAAAAACTTTAACAATGGCGGGACTGTGACAAGTAGAATGAGTGCACGGCTCATGGATAAACAAACAATCTTCTTCTTCTTCTTCTTGGGGTAACTGCGGGGAGGTTCACCTTCCACCCGTCAGTATCGCCTAGATACCGGCATTCCCCCAAGAGAAAAGTAAAAGTAGAGGAAAAATTTAAAACTGTAAAATTTGGTAGGAGAGAGATAGTTGGAGATTAGTTATAAGAATAGCTTAAGATATGTACTTTCACTCCACATGGGTCAATGAACTGAATGATGATAGTTGGTTAGTTTAAAGATTTCCTTCACCTATAGTGAAGGTTGGGCCATACATTAGCCTGGTCAGTGGGGTGTTGGCTGATTAAAATAACAGTAAGGGGGAAGACAGGGTCTGGGGAATGCCCAGCACACATTCCCTGTCTTCTGCTGGCTTTGTGTTTTGTGTGAATGACGATAGACTCGCACTCACTATCAGTGTTACCAGCTTGCTATGTGTTAAATGCCTAGCGGATTTTCGCTAACCGTGCAGCATTAATCACTATGAGATAGTTTCATTCCTGTCGCTATCCTTGGATTCACTACCCCCAAAAAACGCTACCTGAGGGGCTCCACTGTATAGGACATCTTGCCTCACTAGCATCTTGTAGGAAGATCACAAAACCTCCCTGAGACCCATTTCCTACAAGGTTGGCATCCGAAAAGCACTCTATATAACAGTTGTCGATCAGTCCCATTCTTGGAATGTATAGCTTCATGTTGTCAGTCTTCACCCTTGAGATCACCTTATTGAGTCTAAGCAAATCTGCTACAGTAGCTCGGTTGCTAGTCAGTCCAGTTGAGTTGCCCAATTAATGCTCGGGACTCCATTTTCTCAGACTTGGACAGCTCCCCTGATTTTACTGCTGCACGATGTCTATTCAGTGTGACTGGTTTCAAAGATGAAGCATACTGGAATTGGTTGAGTGTTATGCTGCCATTGATGTTGGAGACGACATTGAGACCAGCGTATTCGAAGGCTTTTGATTCCGAACTGCTGATGAGGAATATTTGACTCAAGCAGTTTATCACTTGCTGCTCGAACTCATGTGTACCAGCCCAACGGAAGTCGTCGACATAAATGCATAGAATGCCTTCGACTTTGCCACTATTGCTCCAAGAGAACAGCGCTGAATCCAGTGATGACACGTTAGCTCCGAGACTGAACAATTGATCTTTTACGTGCAGATACCAATGCCTAGCTGCATCACAAAGGCCATAAACAGTTTTCTTTAGCCTCCATATCTTACCATTTGCATATTCAGGCAGAGGACTTAAATGAATAACTCTGTCAATGTCGTTACTTTGCAAGTAGGCAGCTTTCACGTCCATAGTGTGGCAATCCCACTGGTTGGTGGAGACCAAAAGAAAGTGCCAAACACACAGCTTCTTTTGAACATGTAGGAGAGTCTTTTCGGAGATCTGCTGTGTCTTCCTCAAATCCTCTGGCGACTGAGCGGGCTTTAACAATAGGCTTTCCATTTTTCAGTTTTTCCGTCAGAGCCCATCGAACCATTATGGCACCTTGCCCAACATCATCTACTTCCTCATGCACATCATCATTCTGCCAGTTTGTAATTTCGTTTTCCTTGGTGCATAATACGACCTTAGAGTTGAAAAGACCAAGCATTTCTGTGTCATCATCAACCACTTCCCATGTGCTAAAATCCTTCTGCAAATCTTTCCAATCAATGGTGCCGTCAGAGTCCCCTCTTCAAATTGTAGCAGTGTTTATACTTTCCAGTGGCTTTACCTGCCCAACTCACAATCCTTCCAGACACCAACTGTCCACTTTCCGAATGTATTCCCTTTATATGTTGACCAACAGAAACTTTGGGAGGCTGATTAACCGGAATAGAAACTGTGGGAGGCTCATCAATCGGAACCGCACCATCTTCCGACTCGTCATCCGGAGGATAATCATTCAACACTTGCGATGAATTGTCATTAGACTTCTCCTGGACAACATTGTTCTTCTCATCACTGCTGACACCGCCCTCAACTGTAGTATCTTGCTCTGGCGCATGCGCTAGACGACGCACATGCAATCGCACGTACCGCCGTGTCTCACCAGAATTTGTTACCCATCTCTGCCTATTACAATTCTGGGACCATGCCACTCATGACTGTCATTTCTTTTGTAGAAGACTTGAGGGGTCGCGCGTCAAAAAGTCCCAACACACCACCCCCCGGGAAAACCGTTTTTTGTTGGATATCACCATTTCAACCCATCCTCTATAACGTGGGAGTGGATGTAAGGACATTCTGGCACTGGGAATATGGTTGAAAGTCCATTGAAAAAAGTACTACCCTTACCTCAAACGCCTGGCTGAGTTCATCGCCGAGCTGCCACCGCGAGTCAGAGGGTCTCAGCATCCTGTACCGTGGCAGCATAAAGGAACATGTCCTGTTTCTCAGGTGCGCGAACAGCTGATAGCGTGGCGGCCAATGAAAATTAAGGCCTCGGTGATGCTCTGCTCTGTGATTGGCTGCGCGCTTCTCACGGGCGTCGAGGCAGAACAAAAACACAGCTAGCATGCCCTCAGTACTGTTTGACCCGCAGTGTGTTGTGCATTATGCTACGTCGCTCATACTTTTCCCGGGAATAATACCAACTTACCGTATCCATTCGTCTTTAAAGTGATATCAAAGTGTTTTGCAATGTCCAGCAGTGGTAGTGAGTGAGAGGACAGTGTGGCTGGGCCCTCTGACATGTAAAAGGAAAAGAATAATTTTTTTTTTTTCAAGTTTATTATTAACCTTTTTATTATTGCCTTTTATGTTTCCTATTGTTTTCCTCTTTCCATATTGACATACAGACATACAGCCAAGAGTAACATCTGGTACAGGAGTGACATTGGTGTTATTGGTGTTTATTGTTTTTTTATTATTTTTGGTATTTTTTCACATTATAGGCTTTATTTTTGTATTGTTTATTAATTACCTACCTTTCATACGTGATGATTGTTAATATTGACCAATAATATGCCAGAAATCGCACCAAAAGTTCGGCATTAAGCAAAAAACTCAAATCAATTATAATATTGACCAAACTAAATTTAACATAAATTCAATATATATATAAAAAAAAAAAATAATAAACATCGTCATTGGCATACTTAGAACTATAATTCTGCCAAATTATGAATCATCTAGCTCAAGTAATAACAGAGATATAAGCGAAAACACATTGCCGAACTTTGGCGGTGATTTCTGGCGTTTTTTAAAAGTGGTGTGTTGGGACCTTTTGACGCACGACCCCTTACTTCATCTCCATTTCGGATGTCGTTTAAGTCACTTGAACGTATGTTGTGCTGCAGAGCCCTAGCCAAACGTTCATCTGATTCAGTCTTTATAAACTCTTGTCTTGCCAAATGAAGAGCGTTCAAGTTGTCTCTCACAATTTTCAATGGTGATGGTTCCAAGGCTGGAGGATCATTTGCATACACATTAGGCAGGCCAGGGTTTTGACCAAAAACAAGTTGGTTAGGAGAAAAACCTGCGTAGTTGGTGAGAGCATTTCTTGCCGATACTGCCCATGCCAAGGCCACATCCAATTCATACTGGCTATCAGCCATTATCTTCCTAACAATGTTACCAGTGACTGCATTTTGACGCTCACAGACTCCGTTGCTCAATGGACTCTCTGCGGACATTGTCATGATCTTGATATTGAAGGCCTCTCCCAATGCTCGCATTTCAGCACTGTTGAATTCACAACCATTGTCTGTAAGAATTTTTCCAGTTGCGCCAAACACAACACTCCAGCTCCGAACTATTCCTTTGATAATGGTGGGCGCACACTTGTCTGCGATTACTATCGCATTACAATACCTGGTCGCCAAATCAACAAGGACTAAGAAATAATGCCTTCCCCAAGCTTTCAAATCCATGGCTATGGCTTCGTTAAACTTAGATGCCATGGGCAAACTGACTATGGGTCAGGGCTTGGCTTTCTTGAATCTGCAACTGACTGTACAAGCATCAGATACAGCCTTAATAGCCCACTCCATTTCTGAACTTTTATTCCCTGCATCTGTGATCAGTTTAATTAGTTTTGCCGATGTTGGGTGTCCAAATTGCCTGTGAAGCTTCAAAGCTGTTTTTTCAACATCACCCCCAAGAGATGCCAGCGTGATTGTTTCACAAAACTCACGACCTAGTCATAAAGAAATTGGAAGCAAGTAATGGCCTGAAGATGAGGACTTCAAATTAATGACCTGGTCACTTCCAAAGTTAATCATCATTTTTGCTTTACTCAGCAGCAAGGGAATATTGCAGTTCACAACATCAGTCACAATGGTTGCATGCATATTTCCAATGTAGCAGGGCAGAGTAACACGTTTGAGGGAAGAAACTGTGACACCATCAGCAAAAGTAAACGTTGAGGATGACGCTTCTTCTCTTATAGCTTCACGTTTGTAATCAGTGAGCTCACTTAGATAGTAATTGATCCATTCAGCTCCACATACAGTTGTAGAACACCCTGTGTCTAGAACAGCATATCCCTTAGATTCTTCTACTAGAGTCTGTAATTTACCTCTACTGGCAGCTTCATCTGCATAGCCCATAAATAACGACAGATGCATTGTTTCAGAATTTTCTTCTCGACTGCCGTCATTTTCGTATGCTTCCGGACAGTCGCGTGCCCAGTGAAATCTAGAATCACATACTAAACACCTAGATACCTTTCTGTCAGACCCAAGTGGGTTCTGCCTCCTGCCAGTGGATGAGCATTGGGGAATTCTAGCAGATACGGTTGAATATCAGCCACCACCACGATCTCGATCATGTACTGCACCACCCCACAACATTCTCCGTCCTTGTCAAGTCCTCTAACGTAAAACATTTCCTCACCCCCAGCTTCATCACTTCAAAATACTGGTTCGCTCTTCATCTCACTGGCAGACACCGATGCATCGTTCTGCCCGCCAATTTCACCAGCGAAAATACGATTCAGGGTAGATTTCATGTTTTTGTATGTCACCTCGGTTATCGCGGACATCACTAGTTGTTGCTCATTGTCTGAAAGATTGCATGCAGCTAAGAGCATAAAAGCCATCACAGAATTTGGCAGTGCCATGTCTTGCTTCGTAAATTTGAAATAAACATGCTCAAATTCTGCTACGAACTTACGAATGTTCATATCACCAGCTCTTCTGAAGTTGTACAATTCATGAAAAGCTACAAACTGCCAACGTCCTTTGTCCACGAGAAATAAACTGTCTAGTTTTTTCAACAATGTCTGAACACCATTCTCTTGTTTCAAATGAGCCGCGTCGGTTTCCGAAGATGCCACCCTCGCTCTTCCTGACAATGAGAGGTGAATAGCTAAGGCTTGCTTCTTTTTCAGTAAGTCCATCAGTTCGTACCAGATGTCGATGTCCTTCTTCCAGCTCTCATAGGCAGAATAATTTTCAAGTTTTGGGGGCCACTTAGTTGAACACAACGCCATTATGTAGGAACTATGCTCTGCTACCAGTATTAGAAGGCAAACCGCACTCACCGACCTCACACTGTGAACTGCCCGGGCCCCGGCTGCACACCGCAGGACCCTTCCGGTGACGTCACCACTCATGACGTAACAGGTGTGTGCGCACACACACACACTAACAGCAATATGCACTAACATTTTCCTCCTAGGTACATATGTCATCCTTCTCATCACTCGCTTTTCAAGCACCATGTCACAAATCAATAGTTTCTGCTGCTGCACACACTCCTCGCTTCCTATAACTTTAACATCTGTCACTAACCTCTTATCAACCCTCCTGACCAGAAGATAATCCATTTGACTGCTATTTCCCCTGGACTCGTAAGTAATCAACCTACTCACTCTTTTTCTAAAATGTGTGTTGCACACAATCATGTCCATAGCCTCCCCAAACTCGAGTATTCTTTCCCCTTCCGCATTCCTCACACCATATGCACATCCCCCATGAACTCCTTCATAACCCTGAGCTGCTTCACCCACATGACCATTTAAATCCCCTCCCAGAACCATTATCTCATCATCGCCCATACCACCTACTATATGTATTAAATCATCCCAAAATCTATCCTTCTCTTCATCATCCAACCCTGCCTGTGGAGCATATGCCGATATAATTGCAATCATTTTCCTACCGATCAAAATTTTCACTACTAATATCCTATCGCTTACTCTCATAACATTCATAACATATTCCACCCATTTCCCCACAACCAACACACCCACACCCCCATATCCGTCAGTCCCCCCCTGCCAAAACAGCTTATAGTAGCAGTCCTTCCCAACAATCTTTCTGGCTGATCCACCCCTGTACCGGACTTCTGGAAACATGCCACATCCACCCACCTCCTACTGAATGCCTCAACGACTTCCCCCGCTCTTCCCTTCAAACTTCCCACATTCCCCGAACCCACTCTGAACCTCCTGGGTGATTTACTTTCCTCAGACTTGCTTTGATGCTTATACTTGTAAGTCATAGTAGGTAAGATAAAGGGGGGATAAACATTCCACAGGCCCCACCCACTGCACAGTCCTAGGTCCAGGCAATGGATCTGAGACCCCTAGCCCATCAGCTTACCACTGGCTGTGGAAGTGGCCTCAGGGCACCCTGCCAGGACAACTGCAGGGACACCCTCCAAGCGCGCCTTGGCACTGCAACTGCCCCGCCATTATGCACCCAGTGATAGGGCAGCCTCCTGGGGCGCTACTCCCAGGTTCGGGCCCCTCTCTATTGGGCAGAAGCGGCAGCCTGGGTACCACAATGCCCTATACCCTCTAGCACAGGTTCGAGCCTCATCTCGCCCCAGTCCCATGATCTGTTCCGGCGGAACCCCTGTCACGCCTCCCCCCAAAAGTCCGCCACAAGGTAGCGGGGGCAAAGTTTTCTGGCCGCATGCCCTTGCTGGCGTCAACCTCTGTAACATAGTGGGATACGTTGTGTGATATGTAAAGTGCATGTGGTGTTGTG
>JAGKTI010006494.1:0-10084 GCA_018397915.1 Birgus latro
TCTGTTAAAGGGCTTTTCCAAATCATCAAAAACAAAATACAATTCCCCTTTCTTTCCAATATATTATTCCTGAAGCTGTCGAACAATGAATATGGCATCGGTGGTCCCCCTGCCTGGCATAAACCCAAACTGTATCTCATCAATATTCACTCTTTTTCAATGATGTAGTGCTGCCCACTTTTTCCTTAGCCTTTATCATTCTTTTTTCTGGGCCTGCCCTCCTCTCTTCCTATTTCTCTCATCTTTCCTGTCACTTCTTGTTGCTTTTCTTTCCTTTACAGGTGGCTTTACATTGAGTGACAAGCCAAATGGTTTCTTGTAAGCCAAGAAACCATTTACAACGCTGGGTGGTAACCATATAACCAAACCATACGTGCTTCCTACGTGTCAACAAGTGGGTTGGTGGAGGGTTAGTGCCCCTCCCTGTAAAACAAATAACTCAAAGTCAAATGGCCACCCCTTACGGGATCATGGCATCTGGCAATAGATAGAGAGATAGATAGAATTTCCCCTTTCCAGGGCATCACCCTTCCCTTTGTACACATTTACAGTTACACACTTTAGCCAGTCATCTGGGACAACACACTTGTATATAATCATATTTATCAGGTCAGTGACTAACCTCACCTCAGTATCTCCTGAGGCCTTCAACATTTCGGCAGTCAACCCAGACACACCTGCTGCCTTCCCCACCTGCATCCTGCCTATTCCCTCGCTCGCACTAGCAGCGTCAATGAAAGGCCAAGGGCCAAACACTGGACTTGTTGGCTCCAAACCATCCCTTTTCCAGTCAAACACCTCATTCAACAACCAGCTATTATGCTCTCTCCATGCATCTTCAATATCCCCACTGTTCACCACTATCCTTCTTTCATCATTTTTCACACACTGCTCACCTACAGTATCCCAATTATCTCTCATCACCTGATTTGCCACCCTAAATATTGTATTTTTCCTTTCCCCATGATTTAGTTTATCAAGTAAAAGTCTCTGTGACTCAGACTTCGCCTGTATACCTCTCTTCTAGCCCTGCGCTTGGCAGCCAAGTACTCCTCCCTGTTACCACCCTTCTTCCATTCCCGTAAAAGTCTTGTTTTCTCCTTAACTGCATCCTCCACACCCTCATCCCTCCACCAAGTTACTTTATGTCTTTGTGTGCCTCTTGTCCAACCGCATATTGCATCGGTAACTCTCAAAGAGTTTTTTTTTTTTTTATGCAAGGAAGAAGGAACCAAAGGCCACAGGCCTGCATACTGTTCCTTCCAAGAAAAAGCAGAAACAATACAAAAGAGAGCCAAATTCAAGATCCGTTCAATTCGAGATGCCTGGACACACTGTGTTTGAAAGACTGGAGATCATAGGAAGTAGGAAATACAGACAGAGGAAGACAGTTCCAGAGTTGACCAGTTGCATAAATGAAGGACTGGGAGTAACGGTTAACTCTTGCATTAGAGAGTTGGACAGAAAAGGGATGAGAGTTTGTTGCTAGACGGGTACTACGTGCCCGTCGTAGAGGTGGAGGGATGCAAGCAGACAGTTCAGAGGAACAGTGACCATTGAAGTAGCGATAGAAGAGAGATAAAGATGCAACAGTGCGGCGAAGAGACAAAGGTTGAAGGGAATCAGTAAGGGGAGGAGAGTTAATGAGACGAAAAGCCTTTGACTCCACCCTATTGAGAAGAGCTGCATGTGGGGAACCTCCCCACACATGAGAGTTGTACTCCATACACAGGCGAATAAAACCCGTGTACAAGGTCAACAACTGTGCAGGGGTAAAGAAAGTTCGGAATCGGCTTAGCACACCTAATCTCTTGGAAGCAGATTTCACAAGAGATGTATATGTTTTTTCCAAGACAAGGTTGTTCTTAAGGGCTCTATACTGTTCATTAACGCCTCTGTTGACGGCTCCCTGTTCAGCCACCACTCTCCTCATCTCACTATAAAAGGCATCCCTTACTGATTGGTTTCCCAGCGTCCATATATTCTATTAGAAGGCAAGCCGCACTCACTGGCCTCACACCGCGAACTGCCCAGGCCCCGGCTGCACACTGCAGGACCCTTCCGGTGACGTCACCACTTGTGACGTAACAGGTGTGTCCGCGCACACGCATACACACTAACAGCAATATGCACTAACACTCTCATCCTCTCTTCTTAATTTGATGAAAGATTCCAAGGACAAAGCTGGATGGTCTATTGGCGTTTGATACATACTATGTATCCAATACATAGACTTTTGTGTGAGTACCATCAACACCCGATACGCACTATGCATCCAATACTTAGACTTTTTTCTAATTACTATCAAGACCCAGTCTGTGGCCACATACAGATATGAGATGTCTCTTGAAGTATCATAATCCTTCTAGTCTCGGCTGACTGCTGCATGCAGCCGCTCAGTCGAGGCACCTTTCTTAGTGAGACAATAAGCCAGTTGTTTTGATGTATCCACCCAAAATACTTCATCAATCTCCTCTTGCTCCAACATGTCTTGTAATACAGCAACATCAATGCGTAATCTCCTGTCTTCTACGCTCCTACAGGAGTAAAGGGCGTCCACCAGACTCTTGTTGTCGACGAAACACTTTATTTTGATCTTTCCACATCCAGAGACCTCACGCAATATGTTGGCGGGATATACAGCCGTCTCAGCACATTCAGGCAGCGCCAATGCCTCAGCAGATAAGATAGATTTGACGACCCTCCTGATCTTTCTTGTCTGCCAGAATACAGTGGGGCCCCTTGGATAGTGATCTTATTAGTCCACCAAAATGGCTGCTATCCATGAAATTGCTACCCGAGGGGCAAACTTGTTACCTAAAAAAATTAATACAGTCCTGGACTCCTTCAGCTATACCCCTAATTTCCTCCATTACCCATCAGTATCATGTCACATTTCTTCAGTACTGTAATAAGATAAAAGTATACTACATATTCAAAAAATTATCTTTCTCTTTTCCTCCATGCAGTATTGTTTCTTTGGCTTGCCACGCATGTATTGTCTGGCCTTTTCAGTCACTTTTACATTACCAGCACTTCCTGTTTTTTGCCTGGGCCACCACCACCACCACTTGGGCCAGCCCGCGAAATTGATGCCATGATATTAGAACACTCAGTAGCCAGACAATAAATGGAAGGTCACAAAAAACTTTAACAATGGCGGGACTGTGACAAGTAGAATGAGTGCACGGCTCATGGATAAACAAACAATCTTCTTCTTCTTCTTCTTGGGGTAACTGCGGGGAGGTTCACCTTCCACCCGTCAGTATCGCCTAGATACCGGCATTCCCCCAAGAGAAAAGTAAAAGTAGAGGAAAAATTTAAAACTGTAAAATTTGGTAGGAGAGAGATAGTTGGAGATTAGTTATAAGAATAGCTTAAGATATGTACTTTCACTCCACATGGGTCAATGAACTGAATGATGATAGTTGGTTAGTTTAAAGATTTCCTTCACCTATAGTGAAGGTTGGGCCATACATTAGCCTGGTCAGTGGGGTGTTGGCTGATTAAAATAACAGTAAGGGGGAAGACAGGGTCTGGGGAATGCCCAGCACACATTCCCTGTCTTCTGCTGGCTTTGTGTTTTGTGTGAATGACGATAGACTCGCACTCACTATCAGTGTTACCAGCTTGCTATGTGTTAAATGCCTAGCGGATTTTCGCTAACCGTGCAGCATTAATCACTATGAGATAGTTTCATTCCTGTCGCTATCCTTGGATTCACTACCCCCAAAAAACGCTACCTGAGGGGCTCCACTGTATAGGACATCTTGCCTCACTAGCATCTTGTAGGAAGATCACAAAACCTCCCTGAGACCCATTTCCTACAAGGTTGGCATCCGAAAAGCACTCTATATAACAGTTGTCGATCAGCCCCATTCTTGGAATGTATAGCTTCATGTTGTCAGTCTTCACCCTTGAGATCACCTTATTGAGTCTAAGCAAATCTGCTACAGTAGCTCGGTTGCTAGTCAGTCCAGTTGAGTTGCCCAATTAATGCTCGGGACTCCGTTTTCTCAGACTTGGACAGCTCCCCTGATTTTACTGCTGCACGATGTCTATTCAGTGTGACTGGTTTCAAAGATGAAGCATACTGGAATTGGTTGAGTGTTATGCTGCCATTGATGTTGGAGACGACATTGAGACCAGCGTATTCGAAGGCTTTTGATTCCGAACTGCTGATGAGGAATATTTGACTCAAGCAGTTTATCACTTGCTGCTCGAACTCATGTGTACCAGCCCAACGGAAGTCGTCGACATAAATGCATACAATGCCTTCGACTTTGCCACTATTGCTCCAAGAGAACAGCGCTGAATCCAGTGATGACACGTTAGCTCCGAGACTGAACAATTGATCTTTTACGTGCAGATACCAATGCCTAGCTGCATCACAAAGGCCATAAACAGTTTTCTTTAGCCTCCATATCTTACCATTTGCATATTCAGGCAGAGGACTTAAATGAATAACTCTGTCAATGTCGTTACTTTGCAAGTAGGCAGCTTTCACGTCCATAGTGTGGCAATCCCACTGGTTGGTGGAGACCAAAAGAAAGTGCCAAACACACAGCTTCTTTTGAACATGTAGGAGAGTCTTTTCGGAGATCTGCTGTGTCTTCCTCAAATCCTCTGGCGACTGAGCTGGCTTTAACAATAGGCTTTCCATTTTTCAGTTTTTCCGTCAGAGCCCATCGAACCATTATGGCACCTTGCCCAACATCATCTACTTCCTCATGCACATCATCATTCTGCCAGTTTGTAATTTCGTTTTCCTTGGTGCATAATACGACCTTAGAGTTGAAAAGACCAAGCATTTCTGTGTCATCATCAACCACTTCCCATGTGCTAAAATCCTTCTGCAAATCTTTCCAATCAATGGTGCCGTCAGAGTCCCCTCTTCAAATTGTAGCAGTGTTTATACTTTCCAGTGGCTTTACCTGCCCAACTCACAATCCTTCCAGACACCAACTGTCCACTTTCCGAATGTATTCCCTTTATATGTTGACCAACAGAAACTTTGGGAGGCTGATTAACCGGAATAGAAACTGTGGGAGGCTCATCAATCGGAACCGCACCATCTTCCGACTCGTCATCCGGAGGATAATCATTCAACACTTGCGATGAATTGTCATTAGACTTCTCCTGGACAACATTGTTCTTCTCATCACTGCTGACACCGCCCTCAACTGTAGTATCTTGCTCTGGCGCATGCGCTAGACGACGCACATGCAATCGCACGTACCGCCGTGTCTCACCAGAATTTGTTACCCATCTCTGCCTATTACAATTCTGGGACCATGCCACTCATGACTGTCATTTCTTTTGTAGAAGACTTGAGGGGTCGCGCGTCAAAAAGTCCCAACACACCACCCCCCGGGAAAACCGTTTTTTGTTGGATATCACCATTTCAACCCATCCTCTATAACGTGGGAGTGGATGTAAGGACATTCTGGCACTGGGAATATGGTTGAAAGTCCATTGAAAAAAGTACTACCCTTACCTCAAACGCCTGGCTGAGTTCATCGCCGAGCTGCCACCGCGAGTCAGAGGGTCTCAGCATCCTGTACCGTGGCAGCATAAAGGAACATGTCCTGTTTCTCAGGTGCGCGAACAGCTGATAGCGTGGCGGCCAATGAAAATTAAGGCCTCGGTGATGCTCTGCTCTGTGATTGGCTGCGCGCTTCTCACGGGCGTCGAGGCAGAACAAAAACACAGCTAGCATGCCCTCAGTACTGTTTGACCCGCAGTGTGTTGTGCATTATGCTACGTCGCTCATACTTTTCCCGGGAATAATACCAACTTACCGTGTCCATTCGTCTTTAAAGTGATATCAAAGTGTTTTGCAATGTCCAGCAGTGGTAGTGAGTGAGAGGACAGTGTGGCTGGGCCCTCTGACATGTAAAAGGAAAAGAATAATTTTTTTTTTTTCAAGTTTATTATTAACCTTTTTATTATTGCCTTTTATGTTTCCTATTGTTTTCCTCTTTCCATATTGACATACAGACATACAGCCAAGAGTAACATCTGGTACAGGAGTGACATTGGTGTTATTGGTGTTTATTGTTTTTTTATTATTTTTGGTATTTTTTCACATTATAGGCTTTATTTTTGTATTGTTTATTAATTACCTACCTTTCATATGTGATGATTGTTAATATTGACCAATAATATGCCAGAAATCGCACCAAAAGTTCGGCATTAAGCAAAAAACTCAAATCAATTATAATATTGACCAAACTAAATTTAACATAAATTCAATATATAAAAAAAAAAAATAAAATAAACATCGTCATTGGCATACTTAGAACTATAATTCTGCCAAATTATGAATCATCTAGCTCAAGTAATAACAGAGATATAAGCGAAAACACATTGCCGAACTTTGGCGGTGATTTCTGGCGTTTTTTAAAAGTGGTGTGTTGGGACCTTTTGACGCACAACCCCTTACTTCATCTCCATTTCGGATGTCGTTTAAGTCACTTGAACGTATGTTGTGCTGCAGAGCCCTAGCCAAACGTTCATCTGATTCAGTCTTTATAAACTCTTGTCTTGCCAAATGAAGAGCGTTCAAGTTGTCTCTCACAATTTTCAATGGTGATGGTTCCAAGGCTGGAGGATCATTTGCATACACATTAGGCAGGCCAGGGTTTTGACCAAAAACAAGTTGGTTAGGAGAAAAACCTGCGTAGTTGGTGAGAGCATTTCTTGCCGATACTGCCCATGCCAAGGCCACATCCAATTCATACTGGCTATCAGCCATTATCTTCCTAACAATGTTACCAGTGACTGCATTTTGACGCTCACAGACTCCGTTGCTCAATGGACTCTCTGCGGACATTGTCATGATCTTGATATTGAAGGCCTCTCCCAATGCTCGCATTTCAGCACTGTTGAATTCACAACCATTGTCTGTAAGAATTTTTTCAGTTGCGCCAAACACAACACTCCAGCTCCGAACTATTCCTTTGATAATGGTGGGCGCACACTTGTCTGCGATTACTATCGCATTACAATACCTGGTCGCCAAATCAACAAGGACTAAGAAATAATGCCTTCCCCAAGCTTTCAAATCCATGGCTATGGCTTCGTTAAACTTAGATGCCATGGGCAAACTGACTATGGGTCAGGGCTTGGCTTTCTTGAATCTGCAACTGACTGTACAAGCATCAGATACAGCCTTAATAGCCCACTCCATTTCTGAACTTTTATTCCCTGCATCTGTGATCAGTTTAATTAGTTTTGCCGATGTTGGGTGTCCAAATTGCCTGTGAAGCTTCAAAGCTGTTTTTTCAACATCACCCCCAAGAGATGCCAGCGTGATTGTTTCACAAAACTCACGACCTAGTCATAAAGAAATTGGAAGCAAGTAATGGCCTGAAGATGAGGACTTCAAATTAATGACCTGGTCACTTCCAAAGTTAATCATCATTTTTGCTTTACTCAGCAGCAAGGGAATATTGCAGTTCACAACATCAGTCACAATGGTTGCATGCATATTTCCAATGTAGCAGGGCAGAGTAACACGTTTGAGGGAAGAAACTGTGACACCATCAGCAAAAGTAAACGTTGAGGATGATGCTTCTTCTCTTATAGCTTCACGTTTGTAATCAGTGAGCTCACTTAGATAGTAATTGATCCATTCAGCTCCACATACAGTTGTAGAACACCCTGTGTCTAGAACAGCATATCCCTTAGATTCTTCTACTAGAGTCTGTAATTTACCTCTACTGGCAGCATCATCTGCATAGCCCATAAATAACGACAGATGCATTGTTTCAGAATTTTCTTCTCGACTGCCGTCATTTTCGTATGCTTCCGGACAGTCGCGTGCCCAGTGAAATCTAGAATCACATACTAAACACCTAGATACCTTTCTGTCAGACCCAAGTGGGTTCTGCCTCCTGCCAGTGGATGAGCATTGGGGAATTCTAGCAGATACGGTTGAATATCAGCCACCACCACGATCTCGATCATGTACTGCACCACCCCACAACATTCTCCGTCCTTGTCAAGTCCTCTAACGTAAAACATTTCCTCACCCCCAGCTTCATCACGTCAAAATACTGGTTCGCTCTTCATCTCACTGGCAGACACCGATGCATCGTTCTGCCCGCCAATTTCACCAGCGAAAATACGATTCAGGGTAGATTTCATGTTTTTGTATGTCACCTCGGTTATCGCGGACATCACTAGTTGTTGCTCATTGTCTGAAAGATTGCATGCAGCTAAGAGCATAAAAGCCATCACAGAATTTAGCAGTGCCATGTCCTGCTTCGTAAATTTGAAATAAACATGCTCAAATTCTGCTACGAACTTACGAATGTTCATATCACCAGCTCTTCTGAAGTTGTACAATTCATGAAAAGCTACAAACTGCCAACGTCCTTTGTCCACGAGAAATAAACTGTCTAGTTTTTTCAACAATGTCTGAACACCATTCTCTTGTTTCAAATGAGCCGCGTCGGTTTCCGAAGATGCCACCCTCGCTCTTCCTGACAATGAGAGGTGAATAGCTAAGGCTTGCTTCTTTTTCAGTAAGTCCATCAGTTCGTACCAGATGTCGATGTCCTTCTTCCAGCTCTCATAGGCAGAATAATTTTCAAGTTTTGGGGGCCACTTAGTTGAACACAACGCCATTATGTAGGAACTATGCTCTGCTACCAGTATTAGAAGGCAAACCGCACTCACCGACCTCACACTGTGAACTGCCGGGGCCCCGGCTGCACACCGCAGGACCCTTCCGGTGACGTCACCACTCATGACGTAACAGGTGTGTGCGCACACACACACACTAACAGCAATATGCACTAACATTTTCCTCCTAGGTACATATGTCATCCTTCTCATCACTCGCTTTTCAAGCACCATGTCACAAATCAATAGTTTCTGCTGCTGCACACACTCCTCGCTTCCTATAACTTTAACATCTCTCACTAACCTCTTATCAACCCTCCTGACCAGAAGATAATCCATTTGACTGCTATTTCCCCTGGACTCGTAAGTAATCAACCTACTCACTCTTTTTCTAAAATGTGTGTTGCACACAATCATGTCCATAGCCTCCCCAAACTCGAGTATTCTTTCCCCTTCCGCATTCCTCACACCATATGCACATCCCCCATGAACTCCTTCATAACCCTGAGCTGCTTCACCCACATGACCATTTAAATCCCCTCCCAGAACCATTATCTCATCATCGCCCATACCACCTACTATATGTATTAAATCATCCCAAAATCTATCCTTCTCTTCATCATCCAACCCTGCCTGTGGAGCATATGCCGATATAATTGCAATCATTTTCCTACCGATCAAAATTTTCACTACTAATATCCTATCGCTTACTCTCATAACATTCATAACATATTCCACCCATTTCCCCACAACCAACACACCCACACCCCCATATCCGTCAGTCCCCCCCTGCCAAAACAGCTTATAGTAGCAGTCCTTCCCAACAATCTTTCTGGCTGATCCACCCCTGTACCGGACTTCTGGAAACATGCCACATCCACCCACCTCCTACTGAATGCCTCAACGACTTCCCCCGCTCTTCCCTTCAAACTTCCCACATTCCCCGAACCCACTCTGAACCCCCTGGGTGATTTACTTTCCTCAGACTTGCTTTGATGCTTATACTTGTAAGTCATAGTAGGTAAGATAAAGGGGGGGTAAACATTCCACAGGCCCCACCCACTGCACAGTCCTAGGTCCAGGCAATGGATCTGAGACCCCTAGCCCATCAGCTTACCACTGGCTGTGGAAGTGGCCTCAGGGCACCCTGCCAGGACAACTGCAGGGACACCCTCCAAGCGCGCCTTGGCACTGCAACTGCCCCGCCATTATGCACCCAGTGATAGGGCAGCCTCCTGGGGCGCTACTCCCAGGTTCGGGCCCCTCTCTATTGGGCAGAAGCGGCAGCCTGGGTACCACAATGCCCTATACCCTCTAGCACAGGTTCGAGCCTCATCTCGCCCCAGTCCCATGATCTGTTCCGGCGGAACCCCTGTCACGCCTCCCCCCAAAAGTCCGCCACAAGGTAGCGGGGGCAAAGTTTTCTGGCCGCATGCCCTTGCTGGCGTCAACC
>JAGKTI010006495.1:0-40485 GCA_018397915.1 Birgus latro
CTAAAGAACAATCGAGAAGCTAAAGAGAACACAAGAAAATGCTGCTAAAGAAAGACAAAACAAAAACAAGAGTCTGCTAATAAACTCAATTAAATTAAACCCAGACAGCACTTGCCTTCCCTGCAGACAAGAGAGAGAGAGTGATGCTGTTGCTCATGCCACACCCTGAACAAGTTAAATACCCCTTCAGTAATATGACTATTTTTCCCTCTATCTATAGCCGATTATTTTTTATGGAAGGAACTCTGAGACATGGAGGGGTCTGATGGCCTTCATCGACCTCTTCACTATAGTTAACACATAGGTTCTGGAGTTTTTTTTTTTTCTTGCCATCTCATGACGATTCTGTCTCACTTAGGATATACATTTCAAACTGGAGAAGTTATATATAATATCAATAAACCACTTCAGTACAAATGACCTCTCCTACATTGAATGAAAGTGCCTGGCAGCAATGAAAATAAACCAGAAATTGTCACTTGCATAATAAACCTCAATGTAAGGTTCCCCCCCCCCACCTTGACACAAAACACCGACAGGACACGGAACAACATACCTGGCCATCACTTCACATCCGTGTGTGGATACCAACAGCACTATCTGATACCCCCCTCCTTTACCCCTCTACTTACACGCTCAACAAGTGAGTTCTGCATGACAGTGTTACGGGAATCACGTAGTGCAAGTGATGGGGCTCTATGACTCACTCAAGGGCATTGGTGTGCTCTTATCAGCTTAACCAGTTTATACTTTCACTTCATCTCCTACAAATTCTCTCCAACACACTCTTCTAACTCCTACCCTTGTCATCTGTTCATTTCATCCTCTCTAATTCCTCTCCAACATACCCTCCTCCCTCTTTCACCTTCTCCTACCTACAAACCCTCCCTAACACCCTCAAGCCCCTCTCACCTCCTCCTTACACCCCCTCCAATTCCTCTCCAACACACCCTCCTTCCCCCCTCCAATTCATCTCCAACACATCCTCCTTCCCCTCTCACCTCTCCCTTTCACCCTCCCTAATTCCTATCACACCCTCTTACCCTTCCATCTCTCCTTTATACCCTCTTGAATTTTTCCTCCTTACACCTTCTCTAATTCCTCTACTACACACCCCCTCCACACAGTCCTACCCTTCTGACCTGTTCCTAACACCCTCTCTCATTCCACTCTAACACACACTCTCTAGACACCCTCCTACCCCTACCATCTTTCCCTCTCATCTTCTCTATTGCATTTCCTCTCTTCCCATCTAAACACACCCTACAGTTCCCAAAACAGCTTCTACCCCACCATTATTACTTTACACCCTAATCTGTCCTACAAACCTTCACCACATCCCCTCATACTGCCCAGCCTCTCCTACAGACACTCCAATCCCTCCTCAACACGGTCTCCCACCTCTCCATAACACCCCCTACCCCACAACACCACCCCTCTGACTATGCCATTGGAGCCTACTTGTGGCGGCACTATGACCCCTGGGTAGAGCAGCTGTGGCATCCACCTGGGAGCTAAGCCTTCTACTTCCATACACCTGACTGTGAGAAGGGCCCTGATCTGACCCTGGCGAGGTGCTGCCTACCTCAGGAGGGTGTCAATTCCCTACATGGTGCACATACATCACTGTACTGTACCTGTAGGACAGAAGCCATTGCTTATCTGTGATCAATCCCAGATAGACTGAGGTTAAGCAACAACAACAACACCATCAATTCCAGTTCAGAAAGTCTCTCGTAAAAAAGATAATTGGACACAACATCAAACATACTAGAAGGTGAAACAATGATTTAAAATCCCATTTATGAGTGAAAAAGCATCCATGAACTGCAAATACACAAACTAAATACAGAATATGTGAGAGAAATTCTATCTACCCCTCTACAGCCAGGTGCCTTAATCTTGTATGGGGTGGCCACAAACAAATGTCACCCAGTCCTGCACCATCAAGCTGCTCTGTTGCCAACTCATGCCCCCTACTCCCATTCTTAAGCACATTTATGATCATTCCATCATAAACTCATTTTGCAGGAAGAAGAGAGGAGGAAAATTTCCATACTCTCTTCTCCTTGTTCTCCCTGTAAATACAAAACATTGTTTTCATTTTTGGAGGCTTCAGCATTCTTGCATGCGTCGGCCTTGGGCACCAAATGGCGGCTCTCCATGCTGCTCAATCTCTGGCAGCTTCCCTATTTAGTCCCTTAACCCTGAGGTCACACTCAATGACCTCGTCCCAGATCTTTTTCAGTCTACCTCTCACTACCCTACCCCAACATTAACACTTCTCACTTTCTGCACCCAGTTATCATCCCCCATCCTCTCCACATGCCCAAACCATCTCAATCTACCTCTCCTCATCACAACACCAATACACAGCTCCTATTATTATTCTTGTGACCTAAGATTTGTTTTGGCTGAAAAAACAAGAGATACTGGTATGGGAAGTTCCTATTGGTTGACTCACAGAGGTCAATATAGCTGAAGGTTGGGTTAACCAGGTTTGATATAGCAAAGGCTCACTGTATAATCTAAATGCAGTATGGTAGTTTGATAAGCAAGGCTGAAAAGGTAATCCTGGCTACTGAGAAGACTGGGGAGTGGCTGGTATGCAAGAGTATCGGGAGTTGCACTTGTAGGCTTTCCTAAGATTGTGTATAATTTTTTTCCTTTTTTTGTATATATAATATACTGTACATTTGGGTTCTGGAAAGGGATGCCTTCATTTGGTGGCACTGATATAACTAACCAGTGGAGAAGCATGGTTAAACTAATGTCCCTGAGCTCCCACCCTTTACCCCAAGGATGACAGCAGTCTGCAGGAGAGTGCAAATTCAGGTTGCAAGTCCATTAGGTTCGCATTCAGATGAGCCAGAGTTTGCAACTACTACTACTATATATATTTATTTTTCTTCACTCATACTGCCACTAATTACTTCACATCCAATTCAGTGTTAATATTAAAGTGACAGTGAATGAAAATAAAACTACCAGTACCTTTGACAATGGTTAACTGGTAAGACTTGTATATCATCATCACCATTATCTAATCCAGTGTTGCCCCATGAGAAGCATAGGAGCCCAGGGCTAGGCAAGTTAGTCCTGACATTTAAGATGAGAGTGACCAGCTTCACTCATCCTTGAGTGCCATTACGTGAGCAATAAACCCCAACCACCCTTTGGATATAAACCTGCATCAGCTAAATCTGGTTGGAGTGCTAAAAATTTGATAGTATTCCTGATAATTATTGATCAAGGAAATATCACCAGTATTTTTGTAGGCTTGGGTATCTAAAACTGCTCTTTAGTAGTATATTTCTGATTCACCTTCTAAACACAGGGTGGTCCATATATACCACTGCACATCATCCCTGTCGGGCAGTTTCTCTTACGTTGCAGGGATGGCTCAGTCTATCCAGCCTCTTTAATTCATTTCATACTCCCACTCTCACACTGACAACCACACCAGTAGACTGTGCCATCCTTGAAACACACAAAATACCATCAGGTGGGTTTCCAATGAAGCACTATTCAGACCCCCCCTGTATTATCCTTAGGTAATTAGTGATACTTTGCTGCTACTCAAAAAAAAAAAGCAGTAGAAAAAATATACTGCTTGCACATGAACCTGGTGAACTGCAGGCAGAAGCTGTCCTTCTCTAACAGTCCACTATCCTCCTCTCGAGGGATGAGGAAGCAGCTGAGGGATGTTTGTATAACAAAATAGCTCCACCACCCAGTAATATCGGTGCCACCAAGTGAAGGCATCTCTCTTCAGCACTATAATACCAATGAACATGAGGAATACAAGTCCTGGGAACTGAAAGTAATATTCTGTTAAAGAACAGGATGATATGGTAAAGTGAGTGAATAATGAGAAGCTATTCAAGTATGCAAAAGGTCATAGCAAGGCACTTACCATGGATGGCAAGTTCCGAGTCCTTGTTGAGGTCATATAGTCGCAAGGTCTCCTCCAGTTCCTGCTGTGATGTGATGGTACATGGGTCACCTGCCAGTGCACAAGATAGCTTTCACCAAAATGCATTTACATATATAAAAGATACTGGTATTTCTTCCTAAATAAGGTATGGAAACTACAATATTTTACAAGTATTTTTCCATCCATCCATTCATCATCTAATCCTGTGTTGCCCCATAAAGAGTGTAGGAGCCCAGGGCTAGGCAAGTTGGTTCTGACATTTAAGGTATGAGTGACAAGTATTTTTCTATTACAGTAAAAATGCAATCTGGTATTATGAAGCTTACAGACGACTGGGTTCAAACAAGTATCAACTTACAGATGTGGTGGCCTAACATTTCTCTCACATACGTAAGCTAAATCCGAATACAGGTATTTTGCCAATAACACTGCCAAGGAGCAAAACAAGGTGATATCTCCCTAATCATACTGCATGTGGGTTATGAACTCTTTTTCAAGAAAAATACAGTAATGGTATCTGAGCAAACAGAATTACAATACCACAATGAATCTTATCTCCACCACCCCGAGTCACAGTAGGTATAAAGGTTATACAGTATCATAAATAGTCTTGAATATTTTGTAACACCTCCTTCTCAAAGTGATTTCTTCTGCAGCTAGCCTACATTAAACATAAAAATCCTCTCGTAAGTTACTGATGCCAAATATGTCGATATTAAAACAATATAAAATGCAAGAAAACATTAAGGTGTAGCTAATATGCAAAATTAGCAACATAGAAAGAGATGCTATGGAGCCTCCAATGTCACTTAGAATACAGATCTACAACTACTGTACAGTATTTACAGGTACTGTATATAAGAAAACAGACTATCATATCCATGCTGAGTTAGATGTACTAATGATGAAATAACTGTCTGTATGGTAAACTGGACTTTTCATGCACAGATTTATGTTAACTGAGAACTTTTTTTGCTGCAGCATAAAAATACCATTTGAAAAAAAAAAAAAATCAAAGAATGGGGGGAAAAAAAAAAGGTTCTTAAAAGAGTTCAGCAGCAATGAAAATGAGAGTTTTCAACTGATTTAGCTGACTGACCTAAGCATAATACCAGTACAGTATACAGTATTGAGAGCTTGGTGCTGTTATGTAAAATAAAGATATCATAATAAGGTACTGGCATGTCATGATGAGAGAAAAAAAATATAATAATAATGATCTGGTCTTTTCTTTCTCACCTGAAAATTTTTGAATAACACAGCTGTAGGCAACTCACCTTCCTCATCAATCCACTTGACAGTAAAGACTTGGCCTGAGTCAAACTTGCATATTGCTCTGATTTCTTCCTCCAGTTCACTGACCTCAAGTGCTGGCTGGATGTACGTTACATACACTTCCCTGTTGGTAAAAAATATGCAGTATTAATAATGCCAGTGTAATACTAATGCTAGTTTCTCCTTCAACTGCACACCAGTATTAAATAGGTTCAATTAGGCATTTCTCCTTCATTCAGGTAAATTCAGGTATTCTATCTTTCATTTGGACATTTAACAACATTTAAGTTCATTTGGCCATTTTCTCCAGTTAGCTACATTTAAGTTCATTTGGCCATTTTCTCCAGTTAGCTTCATCTGGGCATTTTAGACTCATTTGCATGTTTTCTCATTCACCTGCATTCATCTGAGTTTTTACTTTGGTTCATTTGGGTGATTTCTTCTTCAAATGGCCATCACCTTCATTTAGGTACATTAGAGTACCATACTTATTAAGGCACATGTGAGTTTCTCTACTATGTTGGGTTCATCTGGTTACTGATTTAGGTTTTTGTTGTTTCTTTTTCCCTTTCATTTTGGCTGATTTGGTCAATTCATAGGACTGGGCTTAATGTTCAACCTTATCAAAACATTCGTGAAAATAAGTATTATTCATATGATACTATATGCTAGATATGTGATTTACCTTGCATAATCACTTACATACACTGGTATCTGCTATGTTCTGTGGGTACAGGTATGCTCCTTTTGGGGTGTCCAGGATATGTTAACCAGTAAAACAAAATGGGCTGTAAACACTTTGATTTACTGACAGGAATCATATGTACGCTCACACAAAATATCAATTACCTATGGCTGCCTAAACACAATCGTAAACAATGTGCATTTGTAAACATTACCCGAAACTGTACCAAAGTTGAAAGCAAATGTAGATTTGTAAACTACTGAAATCTATAGCACAGTTGTCCAATATAATTTTACATGACCTTAGTAGCTCCCAAATTCAACATGAGACAACAACAATAAAAACTTATCTACAGTACTTACCCACTGTAGGCGATCTTGACACGAATCTCTGCTGGCTCACCCGTAGCCATTTTACTACTTGCAGTTTGCATTGGCATCTTTCCGTTCTTGTATCACAACGCAGGAAGGCACATATAATACAAGCCCCACTGATGTTAACACTCAAAGGTGCGTACCTGTGGCATTCAGAGGCAAGAACTATCAGTCACCACGTTGGTATGTTTTGAAACTTTGACAGGTGGAGAGAATGTTGACGCCACTCATACATCACACTGCACACTTGCAAGGCCAAAATGGAGCTTATATTCCACACTGCTGTACTAGGGCATATTAGCTGCACTGTGGAAGCTAAAGATAAAGGATATATAACACCAATAAATATCTATAGAGTCAACATAAGGCCACCGCTAGCGAGTTAACCAAAACACTCCGGAAGTGTATGTCACGTGACTCACTCCCAGCTCAAATGAAATTCAATAATAATTACCCTTCTATAAAACGATATTATTTCACCAAAAGATAAAACTTATGTTCAGAGTTACTTGTTATTCAAGATTTGTTTGTAATTCTGACTCTATTTTTATCATTATTTATTATGCTAGGCTTAAATAGAGGCCGAGATGCTCAGTACCCCAGTGATACTCGAAGCCGATAGGAGCCTCCTCACGGTGTTATATTATTTTTAGTCTTATCGCCCTG
Organism: Birgus latro; assembly: GCA_018397915.1. Taxonomy (NCBI): domain Eukaryota; kingdom Metazoa; phylum Arthropoda; class Malacostraca; order Decapoda; family Coenobitidae; genus Birgus; species Birgus latro. The sequence goes on from JAGKTI010006495.1 coordinate 6,938, forward strand.
TGATAAATACAATGGTAAGTTGGGGTCCATATCTGAATGACGGATGTGGGAATTAAAACTACTCACTCAGATCACCCTCATATAGACCATGGGCTTGTGTATATAGGTTTAACACAGCGGCTGTCAGATGATGGGCAGAGAACGCCCATTGAATGATATGATTCACCTCTTGCACATTCACCACAGCCCTGAGAAACCTTATTTGTATGCTTGTAAGAGAATTGCCTCGTATGCTCATTACTGATAGGGAATAGTCATGGAGGCGTTGGTGAAGTACTATGGTTATGGTGAAAGTAAACATGGTTAGATGTTCCTGCTTGAGTGTCCAGCAAGCTTCAAGGGTTGCAAAATTAGGTCATGCCTATGGAACATTGTTGAAAGTTATTACTTATACCATACATCAGTGTGAATAACCATTAACCAACTTACCTCCATAAAACCTGCATGTCCAGGTAATAGGTATAAGTTATTAATGACAGTCCATGATTAGAGAGGCATATTTCAAATTATGGTGCCCTCTTGTATATTTAATGTGACAGGGACATGGAAGTGCCGTGAAATTAACACAGCCAGAGTAAGTTCAGCAATTTTAGTCTGTGTTTGTTAATGAAAAGATCTATTTCTTAATGTCTTCCAGAGCATTTATTGTATGAATTAAAGCTTGCCTGTAATGCTCAGTCCTATCTTATTCCCTTTGAGGTACTATAAAGGCACAAGATAAGTATGTTTTCTTGTCAGAACATTTCATAAATTTTTGTGGGTTCACTTTCACTCACACAAATTATTATTTTTTTTTTTTCTTGTTTTCCCCCCCTCTCACAGCCTGCTAAATTTTGCACTGTGACCCCAGCCAGAGTACCTTAATAATGGGGGACTCTGTGGGAAATCAGGTTTTTGGATGGGTTAATCACAAGAACGAGTGATTTGGAAGAGAGATGTCAGAATCACAAGTTTTGCCCAAACTAGGTTCTGAGTTTCACAATTTATAACTAACTGATCAATGTAAATTTAAGGTAAACTATTCCAAGAAGGTTACTATCAGTCTCAAATGTTGGTGCTGTTCAAAGGCTTATGAGTTTTCATTCTTATTTATTTACTGATATTAATTTTCCTTTACAGTGAATTAGCAGAGGAAATACCATAGAAGAACAGTTAATTGTATTAGTAATTACTGCCTACTGGAAATAAAAAATTTTTTCACAGATTTAAGAATGCATATCAGTATGTAAAGTTAAAATGAACATTTAACCCATTCACTTTGGGTGTTTTTTATTGGCTGGATGTCCCACACATGCGGGTTTTGTATGTACCCATTATTTACATGTTTCAGGGTAAAAGTGGTTCAGAACAGTTTGCACTGTTCTCTCTCACACACACACAAAACAGTACCCTGCCATGCATTCGTGCCATGGGAGTCCCCTCGAACAGCATACCAACCGTGAAACAATGATGGATGCCATCGACGCAAAGTTCGCCCAGTACATGGCATAGGCCCTACTGTATGGTAACCTAGACTGATTAAGCCTAGTTATAATCAGTTGTGTATGATACCAGTATGTAGTATGGTACAGTATTATAACAATAATGACATAAATATTATAACAATAATAACAACAAATAGTTCATGGTGAAAGTACCCCATCGGGTGAGGTAATTTTGCCGCAAAACACTTTTTTTTTTCCAAAAAAATCTATGGCATCCCCCCCCTTTTTTTTTTTTTACAAAAACTATTATAGGTATCTATAGCAAAAGGGCTGAATGTAGCTATAGATAAAGCAACAAAAATTTCAATATTCCATATGTGGCAGATTGTATTTAGCAAAAACCAATGTTTACGGCGAAATTACCCCATCTTACCCTTCTTTTTTTTTTCCCCAGATGGAGCAGCAGTTAGATTGTGCACTTGACCTGATGCGCAGGTTGCCACCTCAACAAATTGAACGCAACCTAAGTGATCTCATTGACCTTGTGCCGGCGCTATGTGAGGAACTCCTCTCATCAGTTGATCAGCCCCTCAAGATTGCAAGGGACAAAAACAGTGGAAAGGATTACCTACTGTGTGACTACAACAGAGATGGAGATTCATACAGGTAAGGTGGAGTGTACTGCCGTGCCTCTCTTCCTGGGGGTGGACACCTTATACAGTCCTATGCTATTTATGGGTATAAGAAATGTACAACTCTCTTCACACGCAAATACTACCTCCATTTTCCCCATAAACATTACCAATGCTTTCACTTCCTCTCCAGCTTCTCTTTTGCTCATTTTCAATTCTGCCATTTGCAACTTTGTCATTCAGAGGTTCACTACAGATCTATCTAGTACAGTATTGTTTTCTTATTTCAGCATCAGATAATGCTACTGTAGATACTAGGTAGGAGTGAGAGATGTGGATGTTGAGGGTAGATTTAAGAGAGGCAGAGCCAGATCATAGAATGTGACCGCAGAGATAAAGGACTGAATAGAGGCTGCTGGGGATTGAGCACCATCAGCAAAGGCTGATGCAAGCAGACACATTAGGGCCTTTATAAACAAATGAATGAAATTGAAGGTACTTTTGTTTCTGGCACCCTGGAGATTTTGCTGTTGGAGATTAGCCAGTGCATGGATACATGTAAGCCATTATTTACGAAGGAATTACCATGCTTTCAGATCACCGTGGAGTAACACCTATGACCCCCCACTAGAGGATGGAGCCATGCCCAGTGACCGACTTCGGAAACTAGAGCTGGACGCCAACCAGGCCTTCGACCAGTACCGGGATATGTATTTTGAAGGGGGCGTGTCTTCTGTATATCTCTGGGATCTAGATCATGGCTTTGCTGGTAATTAAGTTTATTGTTTGAATTTGATTAAGTCAGTCCTCACTTAACCCTTTGACTTTCAGGGTTATTCTTCACTGAACAGAAATATACCACCAGTAGAGAAAGGGTTACTCAGACGTTTTTTAAGTTCAATAATGCAAGGATTTTTCATTAGGGCATTTTTTTTAAATGCCTGGAAATGAAGAGGTTGAAGCACTCCAACTGGATGTGGTACCATATACTTCCAATAGGTGGTTGAGGTTTATTCCTTACTGGATGCCACTTGGGAAATCAGTTTGCCTCTCTCGTCTTAGCCTATACATTGCTGGTAAGGCAGTATTGGATTGGGTGATGGATGAATGGAAATGTACTGTCAGATTGATTGTATATAATGTAGGTACTACCCTACTCAGTAAATGGATAATACTTAAAACACTAGTTAATTGACATTCATTTTTCTCTTGCAGTCATTGAATTTATGAGTGCCTGTTAGGTTTATGTTCATATTGCAGGCGTTATATTGATCAAGAAGGCAGGTGATGGGAGCAAGAAAATCAAAGGTTGCTGGGACAGTATCCATGTGGTGGAAGTGGTAGAGAAGTCCAGCGGGCGGTCAGCACACTACAAGCTCACCTCTACTGCGATGCTGTGGCTCCAAACCAATAAGCAGGGCTCCGGTACCATGAACCTCGGCGGCTCTCTCACCAGACAGGTAATACTCTTCTCTAGTACTGTTCACTGAATCCATAACTTATCAACTTCACTCCAATGATGTGGTGCTTCGAGGGACACCTTCATGTGGTGGCACATGTGACTGGATGATTATACAAACATCCCTCAATCTGCTCCCTATCCCCCAAAAGGAGGATGGTGGGCCTCAGAAGAAGAACAGCTTCATTCTGCAGTTCTCTGGATTCACATCTCAGATGAACCCGAGGCTAAAACTGTTTCTACTAGGTATGGCATGGTACTACTCTGATGGTACATTGTTTAATTTTGCTATCTCTAGAAGACTTAAGTTCAGGGAGGTTTTTCAGACCAGAGGGGCTAGATGTAGCGTTTATTATGAGACATGTCCTAAACAAGTAAAATTGTCAGAAAGTAGCAAAATAATAAATGTGAAAGTACATTACTGGATTCAGGGGACAGTACATTAGTTCTAAAACAGGATAGGCTTAGATGAATAGAGCAAACAGATGAGAATAATCATTTGGCACTTATGGTTGGAACAACTCTGTCATTCTCTTGCAGGTGTTTTTATTCAGCAGAGAATGAGAATAGGAGTCTGAAGGTATTAAAAATGCCACCATTAATGTAAATTGTTCTACAGTTTGTTTAGTAGGCTGATGAAATTGTTATCAATAGGAATAGTCATTATAGCTTGTCCTGTACAGTTTTTCCCATGTTTTAATATTAATGGGGTGATTGTATCATGGACCTATAAGTGTAATGCACCGCATTTCTTTTCTTAGATGGAACAGGATTGCCCTGTGTCTGAGTCACACCCACATATTGCCAACATAGGCCGTATGGTGGAAGACATGGAGAACAAGATCCGCAACACCTTAAATGAGATATACTTCGGTAAGACCAAGGACATTGTCAATGGCCTGCGCTCTGTCCAGCCACTGCCAGACCAGAAAGCTCGTGATGCTCTCAGGGATGAGATTGCTCTCATGCTCATCAAGAGACAAGCAAAGAAATCAAATGATGAAGGTAATTAGGAATCTGTGACACCTCTCTTAGTAATCTTCGGCTCCCCGAAAAATCTTGGGTTAAGAAAATTGTAAGTGCAAGCCTGTTGATGGGTATGAAACACAATTTCAGGCCAGATGAATTAGCCTTCTTTGACAGACTGAGCAATGCTGTGGACAAAAATTTACATCATGCTAGTTCAACAAGTGTGAAATATATATGTGTGGCATTTGATACAGAAAGAGACATTTGAAAAGCAAGTTCTTTGCAAAGTATGCCATTGCATAACAAAAGATCTGGATTGGAAAAGCTTGCAGTTACTGTCAGTTTTACTTTATTTTGATGAATGCAGTTGTTGATGGACTATGTGGAATGCTTGAAAATAACAGGTTATTCATATATCCCATTCCTGCTTGAGAAGGTAGCTTTATGATATACCTGGTTACTTCCCTTTTTTTTTTTTTTTATGGCCAAAGACTAGTTTTCAATAGAAAACTGCAGTCAAGAATAACATTCTTTGTCATTAGTGCTGCATTATTTAGGAACAGCTGTAAACCTGGATGGTCAAACTAGGTGCTTTATAATGATCTGCAACTCCAGTACACACACTGTAAGTTGATGATCATAATTGCTAAAGTAAATAGTCTATGTGCTGGCTGTTTACAGATTGTAAAAAAATATTAGGGGTTCAATTTTGGAAGGCTCATCAGAGTTTGGGTATGGTGTTCTTGCAGGGCTGTGTGGTTGAGTGTTCTGTTTGCACAATTTCCCACTTTTTTTTTTTTTTTTTTTTATCATCACCCTTCCCAGAAAGTGATTTTAATGTGTGATCTACAGTTTCTACTTTTGTAAGCCTCTTCCTTTCCCATGGCTGTCCGTGTCAGCGTTTGGTATGTGGTTGAAAAATCATAACAGTTGCAAATAGTAATTTCATTTTGGCATCCTGTAAGATTTGTACTTTGTGCAATATGGATTCTGCAATATTTATATGCTAACATGACCACAAATTCCTCCTCATAGATTACATACAGGTACTGAATTGCAATTATTCATTACTGCCGTGTATAGTTCCACTGGATGCATAAGTGTCAAAGTGGATGGCCGTAATAGCTTTTAATTGTATTACGTTATTTTCGTAAACTGTATTGCTTTGTAATTGTACCATTAGAACACGTAATATACAGATAAACACAATCCAACTATTAACTTCATTAGCAGTTTTGAACTAAGCCAAGATCACAAGTCCAAGTACCTGCATACTGTAGTCTATACAATTTACTCATTGCAATTGTTGTGTGTGCCACCACAGCCATGGACCTAGGAGGTGGTCAAAAGGATCCATTGCTTTTGTGCAGGAATGAGGATCTAAGCAACAGAAAACAAGTTGAAGTGGTTTTTATAATGTTCATAAATTCCTGTTTCTTATCATTATTGTTATGTACTGATTGAGAATATTCAGGTAATATAGGAATTTTATTTGTTAACTGTTGGTCATGGGTTGGAAAAAAATTTTATGGAATGAAGCATTCTTTGTAATTTTATGTAAAGCTACATTATCTTAGTAACATGGGTGACTATTGTAGCAAAACTAGGGAAAATAATTTTGTTTTCATGATTCCCTCATTAGGTTAGTACTGTGAATAGAATGTACAAACTTGTGTCTGTCCCTGGACAGTGTACTTTCACCATAGTAGTAAAATTCAACATCAGGTGTACTGTATTGATACCAGAGTTTAGAAGCAGGGACCAGTTTAATAGATTTGTAACCTACCGGTATGTATTTTACGTTATATAGTTTCTGGAGGAAGAGACTGACTATAATCATTAGAGTAGTCCTCTTATTAATTGCACCAGTTTTCATGATTAGCCTTCTCGGTCCATTTCACCTTGTGCTCTACTTGATTTTTATTTAATCTATAGTTAGTAGCTTCAGCATGGTACTATTTTCCTGTGCCAGTTTGTGTCCATATTGAATATTGTTTAATTTAGAATTGAGATCTTGTGTACTTCGTGATAGAATACTTTCATAGATAGTACAATTTTTGCTTTTGAAATTAATTTTGTTATTGTAACATCATACTGTACTTTCTATGTTCTTTTAATATTTCTTCTTTGAGTTTTATACCAACATGTGTTCTTTTCACAGCACTACTGTAATCAGGAAACTAGAAAAAAATGGGACTTAGATTACTGGAGAATCATTTTAGTAGCAAATGAATTGAGGGATTCCCCACCGACAGGGTCTGATACACCAAAAATTATCTCATAGCTTATTCATGCCACCACCAGATGATTAAGAGAACCACCCCATACAGAAGGAATTAATGAAGGACGTATCTAACTTCTCCAGTTCAAAAGCTTAATGAAATCACTGGTACTTGGAGATGACAAGAATGCAAGTCAGTCTTGCTGGTCCCATTGGATGGGGGATGCCTCAGTTAAGGTAGTGCCTTCACACCCAACCAACTTCCTGCATCATATGTATATGGTGCAGGCAAACCATTTCGTTCCAGTGATGTGTTTTTGATATTGTTACTACCAGACAGTTGTATTCAGTTTTAGAGAGATTTTTTTGAGCAGGTGTTACTGTAGGTACTGCATTAGGCCTAACCCCTTCCCTGCTAGAAGACTGTCCAAAGTAGAATAAAATTATTTGGTAGTAGCAGAAATAAAATAGGAAAAATACATCATTGGATTGAAGGGGTTGAGGTTTTCTTGATGCTGGAGTCTTTAGAATATGTTTTTCAACAGCTATGAGGCTGTCTTCAGTGTTTGGTAAGTACTAGTTGTGCATCAGAACAATTCAAATATCAATTTTTAAGGGAAGACATCTAAGGATAAAAGCCCATGTTTGTATTTGTATTCACAGCACCAACCTAAATATTTAACTACAAAAAGGACTTTTCAGGAATCGGAGTCCCTTTTCAGTAGTTAAAATGATACATTATGGTACTCTTGCCTTGAGCTTGGCTGAAGGATAATGTATTTATTATTACAGAATCTGTTTAAAGATATAATATGAATAATTATTAGTCATATCCTCATTGTATTTCCTTTAAGGCCATGTGATCATCTAATTGTTATGCATTTGCCCTGTGTGGCAGACACTATTTTTGATCAAAGAATTGATTATACGAGTATTTGGTACCTTGTGTGTCATTATCCTCTTTTACTGTAATTCTGTTTTTGTTATCTTGAGCTTACCAGACGAGAAATAAATAATGTATGTGTTGCTTAGTACTGTCAGTAAGGCTTGATAGTTTATCCTCCCTATTTATAAGTCCAAGGGATGGGTGGGGTTTACTGCTCACATAAGAGTGAATGGTGGCCTGAATATTTAAGCCCTTCAATATGATGACTTACTTTGCAGTTTCATCCTGCTTTTCCCTGACCATTTCATATAGCTTGGTTTGGGTATCTACCTTGGTCTAACCTCCCAACTTGTCAAAATCATCTCAATCAGTTTCTTTTTTCTTTCAGATGCTTTCCACTCCCAGCTATCATTTCATCTTGGGTATCCCTTCATTTAGCTTTTCCTCCGTATATTAACTCGATTCCCACGTAAATTTCTCTCGCTTTTCTCTATATCCCAATCTTTCACACTCGGGTATATGGGTTTTAGCAGAATAAATGTAATAGATATGATTTTAGCTAAACTTGGTACACTGATGCATAGGCCTACATGGGGCAAAATTTTCATGTTGAACAAACGTACAAACACAGTAGGGAAATACGACAATACATTAAGTAAAGTGAATAAATGCTCAGAAGAACATACGTAGCACATAAACTCAAGATAATTAAATACCTAAGTTGATGGTAAAATAAATAACGTTTTCTCTAATGCCCCGGTCTGCTCTGCGTGACACAATCAGCTGGTAGAAAGTAAACAAAGAAGCGGTCTAGCAATAACATTCGTTTATTTGTTGGAACTGGTGATAACTGTGGCTGAAAGTTGTGTTTTAGGTATGATGTGAAACAGTGATTGTGTTGAAGTTTAATTAAACTGACATTTAAGGATAATGGAGCTAGTATTGTAAGGTAATGGCGCCTGCGCAGTCAGCCATCCTCACACCTTCACTTCGATCTCGGGTTCCTGTGCGTGTTTGGCCACTTATGATATCCCCAGACACAGCCCACAGCATACCACAGTTCTTGGACCTCACCACAGCATGACACACCAAACCTATCTTTAGACATTTGCCATATATTGCTTCTGTAAGTATATTCAACATGGACCAGGCGAGCGACAAACAACGGGCATTTTTGGGTGTTTTGTTTATGCGTAATCATAATTTTGTAACTGCATGTTAGATGTGTCTGTGTCAGTATTTCATTTAAACCACCCAACCATACCACAGCCTGTCATTACACTTCATTTCCATCTCAGGTTAGTCAAACTTTTCCTACTTATGCCATCAAAACCCTGTTATCAGTCCATTTTCTCAGTTTATATGTTTGACAGTTATACTGTAGGTTATAGCCACTGCCCAGGTTCCACTCTCACTGCACCCAGTAAATATAACCCATTTTCATGCAATGATGCAATACCATACCTGCACCACCCTGTTGACTTTTAACAATTTCAAAGCAGGACCAGTTTCTCCAGCTGTTCTCTCCAAAAATGAATAAAATGCAGAATTATACTTTAGGGGAAGTAACAGAAGGAATTTCTTAAGAGTTCATTTTATTTCTCAGTTATTTTCTAATTTTCCTCATTTCATAATGTAGGGAGCAGTTGTTGCTGGGTAACTGTTTCACTGTTTTTTTTTTTTTTTTATAACATACCAGTACATTTTAAGAAATTTGGTATTGATGACAAAGGCTGTCTTAGTAAATACTTATGGTATAAGATGTGTTGAAATTGAGATGAGTATCTCATTACAGATTTCATATCTGTGGCTCCCTTTTTTCGGAGGGGAGAGAGGTGAAAACGATTGATTCTTTTTTCACTATGGCATTTGTAGGGTAGTACTTTATTACCTCATTTCTTACTTTTGTTAGCTGTTCTTAAAAATTTTGTATTTTTTAATGAATTTTGTTTTTTGAAGCTGTTCAGCTATTCTATAATTACTGTATTTGTGTGCAGTGTCAACTTGAGTAGCGGTGGCTGCCGGGGAGGAAGGCCGGGGGTGTGAGGGTCTTGATGCAGCCAGCCTGATGCTGAGCTGCGTACACCCAAACCTTTTCGTCCTCTTCAAAAAGCTATTTGGGGTGGCCCCATCGGGCAACTCGGACCCCGACATGTACAATAACGTAAGCCCCTCGTGGCCTTTTGTCAGACACCGCCACCCTGCCGGCAGTCAAGCTGGCAACCAGAAGGTGCGAGCAGAGCGCATCACCATAGAAGGCGATGTACTCAGGTGAGGAGGTGATGTTGTGTTGCTCTGAAAGATAATAATCAAACTTCTTTTGACTTTACTGTATCACTCAGCATTTACATTTTGTGTAAAGGAAGTCTTTGTTCTATCTATCTATTGCCAGACACCATAATCCCATTAGGGGTAGCCATTTGACTTTGAGTTGTTTTACAGGGAGGGGCACGTACCCTCCACCAACCCACTGGTTGACACATAAGGAGCACGTATGGTTTGGTTATATGGTTACCACCCAGCGTTGTAAATGGTTTCTTGACTTACAGGAAACCATTTGGCTTGTCACTCAATGTAAAGCCACCTGTAAAGGAAAGAAAAGCAATAAGAAGTGACAGGAAAGATGGGAGAAATAGGAAGAGAGGAGGGCAGGCACAGAAAAATAATGATAAAGGCTAAGGAAGAAGTAGGCAGCACTACATCAAGTGAGTGGATGATGGTCACCACCACCTACCATAAAGTCTTTGTTATGTTGCCATTATTTTTCATTGTCATTTTCTGCAGTTAGCTCCATGATAATTTACAGAAAGATTGTTATTCAAAGTTCCATTGATACCTAGAAAGCTGTTTTGCCCATTTCTTTCCAAATTAAAATACTGTTCCTATGAAAGAAGTTATATATAGTATAATATTTGAGAGCATATCCCTGACACACTGCATAGATATATATGCATTATATATAGTGTCTTGTTAAACTTTGGTATGATGGGTATGATTCTTTTATAGCTACAGTGAAGAAGAGGATGAAGGAGTTGGTGTTTATGTTGGGGAAATGCCAGTTACATTGGAACACAGCTATTTTGAGATTGAGATTCTTGACATGGGTGTGGAGGGAGCAATATCAATAGGTGAGTAAATAGTGTATCTCTTTTTATATTCTTTAGTTACTTACCTGTGTAGTTTATTGATCATTTTAATACATACTGTTGTCCTAATAAATTAATAAAACAAACATATGTTTCTCAGTTTGTTATAATAGGTGAAGACAGTGAAGCAAACATGAACACAGCATGACCTGGTTTAGCTGGGAAGTTAGAAAAGATAAAATGATTAGCTTTAGCTTAATGTTAGATGATATGGTAGGTGATGATGTCTGCTGTACACTAGCTTAATGATATGATGATTTATTTTGGAGTGCCAGGGGAGAATAATGATTAATGGAGGCTGTGGGATGTGTTTGGAAAGGTTATGCATTAGTAATTTGTATTTCCAACAAAGAATTTTATGGTATACATGGTACAGAGTGGGTGTTGAAAGGTGCATGATTGCCTGTATGTCATTATTGTGAAGGGATAAATGATAAATGTTTTACTCTTATATTTGATGTGGTACCAGTCTTGTTTCACTGTAAAGTAAGCTTCTCCCTCAGCTGAATTAACCCGCCGAGACCCACCGACGTCCGATGCATGTCGCTATTTTTTTCCGAGGACAGACCCAACGACGTGCATCGTACATCACTCGATTGCAAGGCCCATTGTGTGCACATTTTTCAACATTCGCGGGTGATTTTTGGTAGGCATATGTGGGAGACCTTCCTCTACCTGCTGTCAAGTGGGGCTGGCCCCACCTAACCCCCCTTCCCCCCCACACTGGGCAATTCACCTGTTAGCTGTAACCTGGCCTGTATAGGTATGTTGCCCCAGAGTCTCTCCAATGACGAAATTCACGGTGGAAGTGATTCCTAAGGTGGAGGACAATGAAACGAAGAAGCTAGAGGTAGAAACAAACAGAAGTGATGAGGTGGTAATGTCGTAAATGAAGGTGCCATATACTGGGGTTTTGGGTAAGTGAACAATGCTTGTATCGCCTATATTATTGTGTGAAAACCAATATAGACTAGTACTACACATAAATTCATACCAAATAAATGAAATAAATACGTAATTTAAAGTGGCTTGAATTAGTTAACCCTTCCATAGTTTGTTTTCTTTAGCCAGGTACCCTGAAAAAGAAGGAAAACGTAAGTTTGAGTGACACCTGTATCAACATTTCTAACTTCAGGATCGCGATTTCTCTATGAATTTTCGATGTTTCTCACTAAAAGCGAAGGTTTCAGCCATAAAACAAAAAGTCAAAAATCGATCAGGACCTGGGGGTAGGGGGTAGGCTGGGTAAAAAACTGGTCAGGACTGGATGGGTTAAATTGTCTTGGATTGGCCAGAATAAAGTATCTAAGTGGTCTTTTGTTTGATAAAGTATTAATATTAGGGCTTGTTTTCAGGTCTGTGCTCAGCCAAGTATCCTCTACACAAGCTGCCAGGCTGGGCAGCAAGTAGTGTTGGCTACCATGCTGATGATGGCAGGTAAGACTAGCTTGCCCTTGTAGTCCATCCTCATTATTATTACCTTTATTGCCATCTCTCCATCTTGAATGTTGATTTGTAACGAAAGGTTAACACTAGAATGTTATGAGAATCATGAAAAAGTGCTATGGAAAGGATGTACAGTAGTGATGTAGTGTTTTCTTTTCTGGCATGAGCTACGCAAAATAAACTGGAAAAGGATGAAAGACTGGGCCAGTGTAAGGTAGCAACAAGAACAGCCAAAAAGGACAACACTGTACATGGATTACGGTGGTTACTTTCATTGCTTAGTACAGTATATTGGCGTACTGATTTACTATTTCTGCTTTCATATGTTGACACTGATATGGCAGGATGGTGGAGCTGCCTGGTTATCTAAACATCCCTCAGAATGAATTGCCCTTCTTTTACAGGCCACCATCCTCCTTTTTGGGGACAGGGAGGAGATTGAAGAACGTTTGTATAACCTTCACCCGGTCACATTAGCACCTCATGAAGATGTACCTCTCCAGCACCATAGGAAGAATAAGATTTAATATGTCTTTAGACTCTAGGAGTTAACAGCCACATAAAACCATTGTCTTCCCCCAGGCTATATAAAGCATGTCCACGAGGAATGGTGTTTGGGCCCAAATGTGTGGCAGGGGACAGGATGGGATGTGGGGTGAAGTTTGAGCAACTGTCTCCGGAATGTGACCCGTCCTCAGTACCTGTCTTTTTCACCAGAAATGGAAAAGAGGTCGGGCCCTTTTATTTTTTTAAATTTATTGGTGTCTTCTGCATAGTGACTATATAGAACAGGTTCACCATAAGACTTGCAGTTAGAGTTTTATACTCAATGTGTTATTTTATTTATCTGTAATTTATTATTCTGGACTAAGGGCCTTCATAAATATACATATGTCAACATTTCTGCCCATTGTGCCTCTTATTTGCTTTATTTGTAGGTTAATGTGATATGTAATTATTGTGTCATTCATCATCGAATCCTGTGTTGTCCCATGAGGAGTGTAGGAGCCCAGGGCTAGGCAAGTTGGTCCTGACATTGAAGATGAGAGTGACCAGCCTCACTCATTCTTGAGTGGCATTACATGAGCAATAAACCCCACCTATCCCATAGATGTAAACCTGTACCGGCTCAATCCGATTGGAGTGCCTTAATTAACCACTAAACCACCAGATGCCATAATTTGGTTATATGGTTACCACCCAGCATTGTAAACAGTTTCCAGTTGTACAGGAAACCATTTGGCTTGTCACTCAGTGTAGAGGCACTTGTAGACAGAAGGAAGAGGAAAATAAGATAGAATTATTAGAAAATTGCTTTGGTAAGGCACTTACCCACAAAAAATTCTTGTGGGAGACTGACAGATGTGTCAGTTCTTTTATCCATTGTGGCTCCAGATTGCTTTGTTTATAATTTAATGATACTCAGAATTATTGTATAATTTATGCACATTGTCAGATATGTAAATATATACTCCCATATACAGGTTGGCTGTGTAGTGGTACGTGTTCCCCCCAGTGGATTGTATCCATGTGTGGGGCTGGCGGCAGCTGGGGATGCAGTCAGACTCATTCCACACCTCCTCTGGCCCCCGGATGAGGATACACATATGTCTATAGATTCAATGGAGGAGGAGTGGCTCACCCTGCATGATGTCAGACTCAATGGACAGGTGTGTGGAGACCAAAGCAGGCAAGAGGTATTAGTAAAGTGGCTGGAGGAGTGGCTGCTCTCTGAAAGATGCAAGTTTGATTGCAGGCTGTGGCAGGGAACTGTTTGATTACCATACTTAAATTACATTAGAACAGACTTTACTGTATCTGGTCTTCTTCAGAAACATTGACATATCATAAAAACACCTCTGGAAATACTACTGCACCAGTTTTTAATGATACAGCCAAAGTACAGTAGGTGCGGAAAGTGTTGACGCCATCTTAAAAAAAGAAAACATTCTTGTGGTTACCAAGGAGAATCAAATAAATTAACTCTCACCATTGAATTTAGTATTTACTGGCATTCCCCTTCACCTTTATTATCTTCTTAAGGCGTCAGGGGAGACTGATGGCATAGTTTTGCAGAACAGACGGACTAAAACTGCTCCATAGCTGCTTGACTGCAGTCTCAAGTTTAGGCAAAGATGATGTGCCGCTTCATATGCGCCCATAAATTCTCAATGGGATTGATATCTGGGCTGTTTCCGGGCCAATCTCGAATAAAGGGAACCTCACAGTCTGTTAGCCACTGTTTCACTGACTTTGCATCATGTGCAGGGGCAGAATCTTGCATAAATACTCTTGCCTTGGTTTTATCAAAAGGGTCACTTAAAACATCACATAAGAGCTCCAAATAATTGTTCTGGTTCACTTTTTCATTTGCAGGTAGAATTACCAACTCACCAACACCATAATATGTAAAGCAGCCCCAAGCCATGAGTGAGGCTGGGTATTTAACAAACTTGGAAGTGTACTTAGGATCCAGGGGGTCACTGCCTGGTTTGCGGTACACTCGTGATGAAGGGGTACCAGTGACAGTAAATGTTGACTCATCACTCCAAAGCACAGTTTTCCATTGCTCCTCACTCCAGGCAAGATATTTCTTACAAAAATTTACTCTCTTTTTCTTCTGAAGTGCAGTTAGCAGTGGTTTTTTACGAGCACAAAAACTCCTGTAGCCCAGATCGTTATGCAACAGTTGCTGCTCACTTCTGACAGACACATCTGCCANNCCATTGCTGCATATATGTTGCTGATGTGCCAATTTTCTCATATTACAGTAGTAGTAGTAGTACAGGCAGTAGTAGTAGTTGTAACCCCAGGTTCATTTACAATGTGAATGCAGTAGATTGCAGGCTGAAGTTGCCCTGCTCCAGCAGTCCACGACCCTCCTTGCAGGGGATAGGGAAAGAGTTGTGGAAAGGATGGAGAGCCATAATGTTTCTGGTAAAGAAAGTTAGTTATTGGTCTGTCTTAATTATCACTCAGTACTAAGGTGTGTTTTCATGAACTACTCATGGCATCACAAACCTTTTGATATTTATGTCATTCTTTTTGCATAATAATATAATATTAAAAATATCGTATAATATTTTTTATTTTTTGAAAACCAAGAATTGTTGATAGCTATTTCTGGAAATGTGGTATGCTTAAGATAGGAAAAGGAAGAAATATACACAATGATAAAACAGCCTGAAGCCCATCCTGTTGGGAGGGCACGAAGCATTGGAGATGATGATGATGATGATTTACATATTTTATTTATATATTTATTCTTGCAGTGAGGGTGGAAGCATGGAGGAAGAGAGCCCAGAGCCTTTGGAGTGCGATGATCTCCTTGAACACTTGCTCCAGTACCAGCAGCCGCTCCCCCTGGCACCCTACCAACACTGGCACCCTCACCACCACCACCACCACCACCACCACAATCGAATCCTCACCAGCGACTCAGAGGAGGAGGAGGAGGAAGATGAGGAGGAGGATTCATTGGAGAGGTCAAGATCACGAGCACCACCAGTGGCTGGGAAGGTTCAGGTAGGCTAAGTCACTTGCCAATACTTCCACAGGATCAAATTCTTCTCTCAGGTGAACAAAACTGTCTGCTGCTAAACAGAATATCTGCATGGATAAAATTTGTAACCCTTGAAGAGCTAGGAAATCTTACAGGTGACTGAAATCAGATATTATGTTCATTCAACTCGCTTTGACCCAGATATTCATTCTTTGTAGCTAAATTATTTCACATGGCGTAGCGACAGAAAGTGACGGTGCTGCCACTTTACGTCCTTACCATAACACTTGTCTGTGTCCAGATTTTAGTGTAAAACTGTTGTTATGGCTTCGCATTCAAGATTAAGAGATCGTAGTTTTAGGTCAGGTTTGAATAAAAAAGAAAACAGCATGAATAAAATACCCAAGTGAGCCAGCCTCAGTAAAAGAGTAAAATTTTTTTAAATTTACAGGTATTCTTCACGCGGAATGGGCAAATGATTGGTCGGCGCGAAATTGACCTGCCACGAGGTGGGCTTTTCCCGAGCATCAGTATGGGCAGCATCAACGAGAGAGTCCGTGTTGACCTCAGACCCCTCTCAGGCTAGAATCTTCATAATCATATAGATCCACCCTTTTCTTTGCCTACAGTATTTCTGTATTTCTTTCAGTTCCTCACCCACTAAAGTACATGGCTTTGTAGATTCACCCATTCTCTTTCCTGTCTTTGTATCTCAACCAGTCACTCATTCCTTTTCATGATCCTATGTATGTACCCATTTCTTTACAAGTCACACCCACTGCAGTACATGGTTCTGTAGATTCATCCACTCTTTTTGAGCAGTTCTTTATTTCTGTCGGTCGCTTATCCACTATCTGCGTCTCTAGACTCACCCTCCACCTTGGCCCATTTTCTACCTTTTCTGCTTACCCTCTGCTGCAGAGTCTTGTGAATGCATCCTTAATTTTGGCCCATTCTTTACCTTCAGTTCACTTTCCTCTTATATTGTCACTTAAGTTCACGTACGCTAATGAGCTTTTCTTTTCCTCTTCCAATCACTCCCATCATGTTCATCCAGTCCCATAATGTATTTTTTTTAGCAGTCACTCACCCACTACATGGTCCAGTATGTTCACCCACTCTCTTGTCCATTCATTTCTTCTTCCAGTCACTCACAAACTGTCTGGTTCTGTATACTTATCCTCTTTCTTGACAAATTCATTGTCCCTATCAGTTATGTGCCCACTGTCACTGCCCTCCACCTCTGCTAGTCACTCACCCACTACTTGGGCTTTGAGATGGACCCACTGTTGACCTTTTCCTTCCACTAGTCAGTCACTGTGTTTGTCCATTCTTTACTTCCACCAATTACCTTCCATCTGATTCTCTAGACTAATGCACTCTCTTGACTCATCCTTTATCTCTACCAGTTACTTGCCCAACATCTTTGCTTACCGGTATTTCTGTACTTGTCATTCCTCTGGTTTACTAATTCTTGTTGAGTAAGTGAGGGTTGAGGGGCTGAATTTCTAGTGGTGATTGTGTGGCCACTATTCCATGGCCCATGGAATCCAGATGATGTCTCCCCCCCCCCCCCCCCTTTTTCTTTAAATGAATTTTGTTGGTACCATGTGATTGTATTCAACATGAGAAAAGTCCCTCTCACTGAACAGGTGGATGGATATTAAGTGTAGCCTATCTAGTTTGAAAAGTCCTCTGTGCTGATTGAATTCATCAGGAGATGACAAGAACCGGTTGAAAAAGATGTCTCTGTGCTCCATGGGTTAATGTACATAGATGTACAGTGTTTCATATATACACACATAAGGTATATAGTTTTACTACATGTACTGTATACCCACTTACCCAGTCATATGCACTGTACATAAGTGTATTGTAAACACACATTATACACTGCATCAGTTATATAAGAGTACACTAATGACACAGATAGATGTACCTATCAGTACAGTAAATCCTTGCTACAACAGACTTCAGTAGACCGGAATTCGCTTTTATCGGACTTGAGGAGCTACCGGACTAAATTCCTATATATCGGAAAAAGTCTGATACAGCCAGAAGCAGTCTGGACTGCCCAACCACTTCAGCTATGTTCACCACAATAAGATAAATAAAAGACATGATTATCAGTGTACAGTACAGTATTATTATATATATTATACCATTTGATTAATGTAGTGAAGTTATAATACAGTACAGTACCACAGGAGTAGTCAAAACAGTTTGAAAAACGTTCAAATGATCTGGACTGATGTCTGATACTGTATATTGGAAAAAGTCCGGTTTAGCGGTGGGAAGTCCGGATGTCGCTTTTATCGGAATTTCGCATTTTTTGGAATGGCATGGGCCCCAATTAGTCCGTTATAGTGAGGTCTTACTGTATATATGAAGCCTTATGCATTTGTTACAAATTATGTGCATAACCTACTTGCATATTACACTTGTATCAGTGCTGTCTTGGTATTTTACATGGCCACACTAACACCCCAGCCATATACTGTAGGCAGTATGTTGGTGACAGGTCATTCCATACATTATGCGTCTCCTACTTAACATTATACGTCTATGCCGTCATTGGTTCATAAGTACTGTATTATATCATTTTGTGCATTACTGTCTTCTGGAGGTTTTGTGGTTAAAATGCTCCATTCATTATGACATCCTTCCATAGGTTTGAATCACAAGAGACGAAGAGTTTTCTGTCTTGTAATGTCACCAAGGGAACCTAGGCTGGTAATCTACCTGTAAATGTACTGATCTGTAGTAGCCTGTCTTCGGGCTCCCAGCACCTTTTTTTTTTTTTTTTCCATCCATCATCCAATCCTATGTTGTCCCATTAGGAGCGGAGGAGCTCGGGTTTAGGCAAGTTGGTCCTGACATTTGAGATGAGAGTGACCTCCCTCACTCATCCTTGAGGGGCATTACATGAGCAATAAACCCCAAGCACCCCTTAGGTATAAACCTACACAGGCTCAATCCGATTGGAGCGCCTTAATTACCCACTAAACCATCAGGTGCCATAATTTGGTTACGTGGTTACCACCCAGCGTAGTAAATGGTTTCCTGGTGTACAGGAAACCATTTGGCTTGTCACTCAGTGTAGAGTCACCCATAGGCAGAAGGAAGGGGAAAGAATGAAGGAAAGAAAGACAGAAGAGGGAGTGTAGATGAATATTGCAAAAAAAATTAAACTGGTTAGCATTACATATGAATGTATGTTCTGCTGCCTTATGGTACATCTCTGTTTACAGAATTATTGTAGTTTTAACTGAATGTCTATGAAACTCAGCTAGTCATCTACCCATATATGTACTGAACTATGGTAGTTGGCCCTTAAGCTCCGAAACCTTGAAGGGTGTAATATGAAATGTGACGTTACTATTACTGATACCACTTTACCTGTATGTACAATTGGAAACAAAAGTTCCATCACCTCTCCTGCATCCCTCTCCATGAACTTCGACATTCTCTCTTATGACTCCACAGTAACAGATACCGATGACTGTTGGGCCACAGATCATGTAATCATTGTTGTTTGCTTTGGATTTGCCACACTAATTTTCAAAGTCCTTGGAAAGAATAACAGGAGAGGTAACACAATCTTATTCAAATAGTACATTGTAAGTTTGGATCATGAAATCGTGTCATCATTGCAGGAAGTTGTTCATGTACAGTTTGAGGAATTCCATGCAACAAGGACAAGCCTCTTAGATCGTGATATTTTTCTTTTCCCTTTGCCAGCATAGGATCTTCATTCTTTTTATACCACACTCCGTTTTCATCTATCATACTTGTGTTTGTCACCTTGAGCATGAAGAAATTTATCAAAATTTGTCATTCATTCATCATCTTGATAAATCAGAGAGTAAAGGAAACTTCAGAAATGCATAATCATCCCTTCCACACTGTACCATGAGTGAGGCTGCATTACAAGTTCAGGGAGGGATAGGTTTGCACATACAGGTCTGGGAGGGATAGGTTTGCACACACAGTACTTACATCAGTTCATAGAGGAGGGTTTCTGTTCCCAGAATATCACCCTTTGTAGTAGCTTTTATAACACACAGGCAACACATTGGTAATAGTCTTTCTTCCCAGCCCCATTTATAATTACAGTTTTATTAATCATGCCATTCTTGGATTTTCCATTTGTTTTAACCACAGCTATCATCTAAAGCAGAATACAGTACTTTCACAATAAAACAAAACTGATAATAATTAAGGACAGTTCTTGAAGTATATTTAAGGGCTGTTTTAAATGTTCAAACTTTGGCACATTTTCTGATATACTCAGGCTCTGGTGGCCCATGTTTAGCTGAAGATAATAGTTTGGCTTTGGTTAGAATAAAATACAGTACCAGAGTTGTCCCAATAATGCTAGGGTTGATGGTAACAGTATTAACTCTCTCAGGCTCTTATACCATGTAGCTGAATAAAAAAAAAAAATCATTTGCCATTGCTGGAATAGAATACTAGAGTCGTCCCAATCATGTGAGAGTTATGTATCGTGTGCTTACCCTTGTTGCATGGAGCACTCCTATGAACTCGTAGCTTTACATTGTGTGTTATTTCTTTGTATAGCTGTATTGCTTTGTGATTGCTGACTGTAGCAAAATATTAAGCCCTATACTCCATTGACATATGTTTGTTATTCTTGCTACCAGCAACTTATTTTATTCAAATTGGGGGATAAGTAGTGAACCACTTAATGAAGTGTATAACAATCATTTCAGTCCGAAATGTCTTCCAAGGTGAATAAAGTCTTCTGGTGGTAGGAGGAAAAAATCACAAAATATGCCATCACAGTGAAAGGGTTAGCTGATATTAATCCCATATAAGGTAAGATGTAACCTGCAGATACGTGAAATTTCTCCATGGTACAAAGAGTTCCTCAAACTAGTGACAATATTGCCTCAGCGATAGGAGGCAGTGTCCAGATATTTGGTGGTTGTGCTTGATAGAAAATATGACTTAGGATTTGGCACACATGCTTACTCATTAGTTTTCATTGCACTGAGCTTTATTATGAGTGGGAATACAGTATATACGTGTACAGTTGTGGACAAGGTGGAAGGATGGGGTGGAGAAGTATATGATGAGGGTGGTATGAGTCGCATAGAGGTTGTGCTTGATGGAAATATGGCGAAGTATTTGGCACACATACTTAATCATTAGTTGTCATTGCACAGAGTTATATTTTGATAGGGAATATACAGGGTGTCTCAAGACTTGATATACTTATGTCTGGATGTGATTCTTAGGCTGGCTTTGAGTAGAAAATATATCAGCATGGGTCCAGTTTTCATCCATTTTGGAGCAACAGTTTCTGATGACCACATAGGCAAAAATGGTCTGCCTCATAATTTGTCTATAAGGTCATCAGTATTTGTAGTTCTGTAACTGTTAAGAATTTGACCCCGTGTTTTTAAAATCAAAATCAGCCCAATATTCACCTCCTGGAATTACAGCATCAAATCCTGGGCTGCCCTTTATATGTGTAGAATTGTTGATGAGGTGGAATGATGGGGTTGACAGGTTTATGAATGAGGGTGATGTGATTTGGAGAAAGGGCAGCCAGATGGTAGAGGAGAGGACAGGATGGAGGTGACTTGTTTGTTGCCACCCCTTCTGGGATTAATGCACCTGACTGTGGATGTTTAGATACAGGCAATAGCGATATATTTTTTTAGTTTCTTTAGCATAAGTTAAGGTTTAGAGGTAGATAGAAAATTTACATTTTTTAAGTTAGTGAATTGTATTTTTGTTTTTCTTTATGTTTGCATCAAGTAATATCCTGTTATCATTATTGAGTCAGTGGTACTGTTAACTGTTGGCTCCATGTGTAAGTTTTAAGTCTGTTGATTGATTGTATCCATTAACCTCTTGAATCTGAGTGATGTTCTAGTTTATTTTTACTGCTACCAATTGATTTTATTCAAGTCTATTGTTGTAGGAGTTTATTAAGGCTGTATCTAACCTGTAGATGCTGGAGAGGGATGCCCTAACCCGGTGGCATCAGTATAACAGGGTGGCTTCACTGCCCAGTTACACAAACATCCCATATTTTCCTCCCTATGCCCTAAGAGGAGAAATGTGAACTGCATGAGGAGGGGAACTTTAGCCTGCAGTTCACCAAGTTCACACTTCAGATGAACTTGGAGCAACAACTACTGCTGCTACTACTCTTAACCCCTTCACTTTGAAAAGTCTATCCCAAGCAGAATAAAATAGACATCTCCAGGCTCATTGGTTAATTAATTAGATGATATAAGGAGAACCAAGCATACCCATAGCATCAACTATCCTCCTGTACAGTACTTCGTTATTTTGTAGTTCACAGATGTATAAAATTCCATATAGCTCTTTCAGTCTGAAGGTTTATTCTTCAATTTATTCTTGCTACTTATAGATGATTTTATTCAGCTTAGGAGAGACTTTTTAAACAGTAATAGCAGTAGTATTTGCAGTCCCAGGCTCTTCTGAATGTGAACCCAGTGGACTGCAGGCTGAAGTTGGTCTCCTCCCTGTAGTCCACCATTCTCATCTGCAGGGATAGGGAGAGAGTAGAGCTGACTGGTTATATCAGTGCCATCACAAGAAGGTGTCCCTGTCCAGCACCATTTTTTGAACAGGAGTTAGTTACTTCCTTTGCTATACAGGCTCTCTCCCAAACTGAACGGAATTGTCCAAGAACAAGAACAAAATATTATCACGATGTCAGACTGAAGAGATTAGAGTGTTGCCTTCCTTGCTGTGCTGTTCAGTATGTTAGTCTGTTAATCTTTAATTGGTCAAGACTTTAGAGTAATATTGGTTTACAGTTGTACCAGTACGTATTAAATCAAAAAGATTATAAATTGTTGTAATTTTAATATAAACTTCTGCATGAACTTCAGAGTAACTAAAGAAGGCAAGATTAATATATTTTTTTAAACATGGTATTGTATAGTGCATGTCTGTCAGTGTGGTAGGTCAGTAGGCTGTATACATGAGTAGTATTTAAAGTATTCAGTTCCACTTATGAGTTGCTCCATGGAGTAAGTCGGTGTGCCAAAACTGAAGTAAAGAAAACAGGATAGTACACGGAATGTTGGACACATGGCACCCTCAAAGTTCATCCATGGAACACCTCATGTTATTTTAATGGAACTACTCTGTTGCCATGGGTAGAAGAATTCATTGTCTAACCTCCATTTTTTCAGTTTCTTGAGTTTGGCATGAGCCATGATTCTGGGGGCTTGAATGGTAAACGAATGGGGCCTAGATTAGTCTTGTTCTGGACTACGGTAACTTCATTTGGGGCTCCTTCACCTGAGATGGGGTAACTTGAGATTGAGTTTTTAATTTCAGTATGAAAGGCTTTGGTTGCTTGTATGTGTCAGCCTTGTTCCCCTGATGGTGACACTCCATGCTACACAATCTCTAGAAGCATCTCTGTTTAATCCCTAGCCTTTATACAAGCCACAGTTTGTACTGGTCAGTACTACCATGGCAGCCAACTCATCTGCTTCTCTGTAGGCTCAGTTACAGTATTTACAGACTATCCAAGGCACACCAAGGTTATTTGGATTTGAGTCTTACAGTTCCTATCTTAGAAATTTTTATATACCCTCTCATCAAAAAGTATCCAAACACTAAGCACCATGCATATTGAAACATCCGATCAAAGAATCTGAAAATGGCTCTCCGTGTATATATCCCAGTCAGTAATTAGTACTGCAGTAATGTAATGGTTTCAGAGTGTGTCACTTCATATTTTGGCATACTAGCTGTTCCAGGATGACATGCTGCATTCTGTATTCCCCCATTTTCACAGTTATTGTGCCCAGGTGTTTGGACAGTTTTTGGTGAGGGAGTACCATCATATTCAAAATTTCCAAAAGAAATAAGGTGTTGTTGTGTTATCCGGTGTATTTTTATTCAGTATTGGATACACATGTTTAATGGGTGTTTATATAGTGTGTGTGTGTGTGTGTGTGTGTGTGTGTGTGTGTGTGTGTGTGTGTGTGTGTGTGTGTGTGTGTGTGTGTGTGTGTGTTTTACACAGATGCAGGAAAAACAAACTAAAAACAAAGTAGATACATTACAGTTAATGAATAATGTTATAGTAACAAAGATGTTCTGTCTGTCTTGGCAAGTATGTATATGAAAAGTAATGTTTTGAGTGTACAGTAGGTCACGAGCATCAGTATGTAAAATAATGCAATACTGTATACACAAAGTCTTTATGTAAGAGCCTCCACAGTAGTTGGTGTTAAACTTGATAGTAAATGGTGAAAAGAAATGTTGATTTGTGTTCATTATCAGATATTTGTTTTTCCGTTAAGTCCAGGTCATAAGCAGATGATATAATTTACTCGCTCTTATTGATATTATGCCCATAGCATTATAGAAAGTAAGATGATGATGATGCTAATGACTATTTATAAGGTACTGAGAAGCTATATTTAAGATGTATTTTTGTCATGTTTTGTGTACTGTATATTCTCCTTCAAACAATGCAGATCCTGTAACCTACTGCTGCTCTGTAAAATTCATGAATAATGATGGCAGCCATCATAGGACTGATGCATTACAAAATGTGGCACTAACCAGTTATTCATCATGTCAGGTGTGATACCCAAGCTTTCCAATTTGACTACTGTACTCCTTCATTTTACTGCTCGAAAACCATGTTACATAGTAAGGTATCCTGTCTGTCATGTTGTAGCACATTCACAGAAAGTTTATATTTTTCTAACCAGTGATGATGAGTTTATAAATGTTAGTAAAAGTGTATATAAATATGTATGTAAATGTGACTTTTAGTAAGTCATGCATGAGATTCTTTCTTACATGGGCTCCATATTGCATGCACAAATATTAAACAAGAGTAACAAGGGTATCTTGGATTCAGCATATTTAGATGGCTGAAAATGTGTTTTTGATGTTCAGATGGTATTAGTACTTGGAATACTGAAGATAGCCCTCCAGAGACTACTAAAGAGTATACATTTTCACAATGTATATTTGCAGTATTCATAAGCATTTGATTTAGATATATAAAAAATTAACAAGTGACTGATTTGACCTAAGTTAAGCACTTAAGATGGGTGTGTATGATATAAAAACAGGAATAGCAGAATTTGATTAACACAAATGCAAGTGGAAGGTGACATGTTCTGATTCTGCCTAAGTCCAGTACAATATATAACTTGTAGTTTTAGGCAAGACATATAGATACATATGCAAAAATCATATGCCATACTGTAGAAAGCTTTTATTGCTTGTTTTGTCTCCACATTCATTCTAATTCTTCTTTGGCCCCTTCAATCCAGTAATCCATTTTTTGTTTTACTCTTGCTCCTGTAAAATTATTCTGTTTAGTTTAGGGAGAGGTTTTAGGTTGTGAGGGGAGTGTTGGTAGAGGCAGACCTTATGTGACATGGAAGAAAGGACTAGAATAGTGTCTTGGCGAGAGAGGAGGAAGCGGAAGAGGAGTGTTTGAGAGAGTGGGTGGGATATGTGAGAATAAGGTAGCCTGGAAGCACTTCTTTCACAGCCATCCCCTACTTAGGGGTTTGCAGAAGGAAGCAAGACATTGGAGATGATGATGATAATGATGGAGACTGTTTCTGACCCCATCACAGCAAATGGTCTGTCCAAAGCCTTCAAAATCATCTGGAGGTAACAAGAATAAATCAGTAAAGCAAATGACTGGATTGCAGGGGTTAAGAGCCAGAAATGACAACTCAGGATGAAATGGTGAATGTCAATCAGATTAGCACATTCACTCACCTAAGGTAGTTAATTTTTCTAGCCATTTTGGCTACTTATGGTACAATATTTTAAAATCTGTTTATAGTAACATCCATATGCAATATTGTTACCCTTACTGTAAAATACTGCAACACTGATGCACAGTGTTCATTTTATTTCTTTTCTTGCCATATTCATGAAAGCAAACTTGAATTATTTTGCTGTTTGAACTGTTAGAAATAATTTACTTGCAAACAAAGTACAGTCAGTTAATATGTTTGCAAAGTAATGAGTTATATATTAATATGCAGTGGGGATGAAGTGTACTTGTGAAGTGTACTGTAGGAAGCATTTTCATCAAAGTTCACATGGCGTGTGTAGTGAACTAATAAAGGGAGGTTAGGGTCAGATGTCCATAGTTATAATCTGATACATACTGTATATTCACTCACACAGATATAACCACCATACCTGCATTTATACATGAAGGTAAATTGTACCTACCAGGTACAGTACTATCCACATCTGCAAGAGTTCACGGTGTGGTGTTCTGGCTGTCATTGAAATGACTGGTGGTTGAGCTGTATTAGTAAGTAAATAATAGTCTCTTGACATATGGAATTGAGATGTGACTACAGTATACCTTTGTAATGTACATTGGAAATTGATTCCTATAATATAGGCTGCATCCAGTTTTATACTGGAGAAGTAAGGTTTACTGAGTGATGCTAGTTAAGGAATAGCATAAGGGCAGAACATAATATTAACCCCTTGAATCCAGTGACGTAGTTTATTCTTGGCGCCCCCAGATGTTGAATATTATATTCCACCAGAGAGAGACTTTAAAATGTTGGTGCTTAACGTGCAGTTGGCTGCATTAACTATCTTAGTGTGAGAAGCCTCTCCTACATTGAATAGATCATCTGGATATAGCAAGAATAATATAAAAAATGTGTCACTGGACTGAAGTTGTTAAGAACTCATTATGTAGTGAAGTTTCCACCTGTCAGAAGCAGGATGGTGGGATTAAAATGAATTGTATTTTGTTTTAGTGTACCATACCGTACTGTACCTAGCATTCAACATTACACTCTTAGATGTAATTGATATGTAACTGCAGTTTTTTTTTTTTTTTTTTTTTTAGCCATACTGTTGAGTAGTTATTGAATGTTGTCAGCTCTTATTAAAGCTTGAGATGTGAAAGGAATGGTAATGTATTCCATTATTTAAAATGTAATGTAATGGTCCTGAGAGAGAGTTTCAAGTGATGGAGCCTTAAATCCATATTATTGTTGCTGATAAATCAGGGCACAGCTCTTGGTGGAAAACAAACCTGTTTGTTGATATACCTGTAAGTCTTGTAAGAAAAGAATTAATGTTACCTGCATATTTTTCCATAACAGTAACTAGTTTAGAATTAATATATATGATATACTGTAGATGCATGGTCAGTTGTAACAGACAGATACTGTATAAAGTAGTGAACCTGATGGAGGGGGAGACTAAGGATGAGATGGAGTGATGGAGTGGAGATATATGAGGGAGGGGACATGAGTTGAAGGGAAGGCAGTCAGATGGCAGAGAACAGGGTGATGTGGAGATGATTTGTTTATGGCCACCCCTTATGGGATGAAGGTGTCGGACAATAGACACATAGATAGACAGATAGATAGATTATTAAATATGTGCTTTACAGTGCACAGGCAGGTGAAAAAAATTTAAGATGTTATGAGTGATCTGGTATTATTTAACAACTGGAGTTATATACAGTATGCAAGATGAGTTCCGTTAAGCAGCAATACTCTCCATTGTTGTTGGTGTCTGCCATTTATGAAGATCCCACATTTAGTTTCCATTTAGCTGAACTGTGACAAGGACAGAATTCAAGTAAAGAAAGTAATCAAATGTTAGTCTTTATAGTCGTACAAGTCTCACTAAGTGGCCTGTTTTTTCCCTTACAGCTGCCTTGTGCCATGTTTATTAATTTCTGTGATATAACTTACGTTGTTGTGATATGTAATATAGTACAGTATTGTAATTTTCATGAGTATGGGCATTATAAGGGAAGTGCATTGTAATTATTATTTTTTTTTTTTTATGCTCTTAGTTTTCTCTTAGTATATTGTAGGAGTAGCAGTTATTTATTTATTTTTTTTCTGCAGTAGAGGTTATCAATTATTCTGTGCTGTGATCTCACTGAGAAGACGTATAACAGTAATAATAACACAGTACAGTAAAAGAGCGTCGTATTCTACAGATAGGTGACACTGGAGGTGTCTGAAGACCTTGTCCCTAGTGATTTATTCTGCACATTACACAATAAATACCCATTTTGTATGTTATTGGTCCAGACTGTGTTGATATTAAAATGATATAATTAAACTATACAAGATATTAAGGTGTAATATACTGTACTTTTCACAACATACACAAGAATGTTGAGGCGTAATATGCTAAATAAATTGCTAGCTCAGATGTGCGTGTGCCTCCTATGTGACCTTGAATACAATCCTGACTGCTAAGAGAAACTCAGGGCAATGTGTCTGTTGATGTGAGGCTGGTTTGCATAATGACCTTTGCACTACAACCTACAGTAAAGGCCCAACCATGTTGCATAAATGTATTATGGACCTTTCATTTAGCCATATTTAGCTCAGCATAGCTTTGGTTACATTGTACTCCCCTTGAAATTAAACTAAGGACTGTGAGAAAGCATTGCAAGTTAAGAAATATTGTTTGATAACTGCTTTACAATGAACTAAACTACAAACCAGAATGTACAGTACAGTAATTAGCAAAATCAGAGTACAGGGTACTATATGTTCTCACTTCCAGTATACTTTGAAAAGGGAGATTTTTTTTTTTCTAAAGGATTAGTTTGGATGGTATGTGTTTTCTCAAAATTGTTTGTACTGTATATGGAGTTTGTTTTATTAGTTTACATATTTCATTGCAGCACTGTATATCATTGTACAAAATTATAATACTGATCCTTGAATCTAACTACTTGCAGATGACAGTAGCAAGGGAGATTTGCCTAGATGCCAAAAGGCAAGCAAAATTTACTTTTTCAAGATTCATGCAAACTGCTCTCATCAATCAAATCATGCATATGCCCAGCTCATGTTCAAAATTTTAACTCACTGAAAGTTTGTGATGTATGTGCTTAATTTATTAACATTTATCTTTTAAAATGTGTATCATTGTGTAAAGCCTTGAATTTTTTTTTTTCTTTAATGCATTTTATTGTTTCAGAATAGTTTTGAAACAAATTAAAGTAGCTGTTTAAGAGTTTTAATGAGATTTTTGTATTTTTCTATGCAGATATTTTCAATTACAGCATTAGCCTGCCATAGTTGAATTTTCTATTACCCTTGACATAAGTAGAGATGCTGTATTCTGATGTTGTATAAGAGAGTACTTTGCAACTTCCATTCTGTGTTACATTTAATAGTAAGTACAGTATTATGTGTCATTGTGTAAGAGGGTAGGTATTATTTGCTGATTGTAAGACCTAGCCATAAGTTTTGTTACCAAAGTATGTTGCTGTACTTGCCTGTGTTCCTGAACCTTGTCTCACAATAAATACAGCTGCTTTACAGTGACATACTATTTCTCCCCTCGGATTAACCCCTTGCCACCAGGTGTCATCCTATTTTAGTCTATTTTTGGTGCTGTGACAATTTTATTTTGGCTAGGAAAGGTCTTTTGTATTTAAACAGTAAACTTAGACTGCATCCAATGCTTCTTTTTCAAAAAGTCTGTGCTGAGCTGAATGTAATCATCACAAGATAGTTCAAGGAAAAAGACATTCCCAGATTGAGTGGTTTAAGGCTGGATTTTAAGTGTTCATAAGGAAAACCCAGTAGGGGATCATATACAGTAGGCGCGGAAAGTATTGACGTTTTTTTGCCGACGTCATTCTTTTTCGTGTTAAGTGAAATAGGGTCAATACTACCTTCCCCTGTGATGCGAAATAAGCTGACTCTTTTTCAACGGGAGCTGGCAACCCTGCGCTTGATAGGTTTGGCACCACAGGAGCAGGCTTAGTAATGTTTGGGCAGCCACAGGAGGAGGATTGTCTCTGTGTGTGATGCACCACGAGGGCATGTTTTGACTCAAATAACACAGTTATTTGGTTACCTACCACATTCTCATCATGCCTAAAGTAACCACAAGCAAGGACAAACGTGTGGAAGTGATTACTTTATACAAAGCTGGCCACAAACTCCCATTTATTGCAAATCAGATGGTGTTAGACTGAGGACAGTGCAGAGACTGGTGAAGCAGTTCAAGGACAGTGGGGAGGCCATTCCTCCCACTCCACTTCCCAAGCCTGGGAGACCTCGTAAGACAACCTTCAGGACCCGTCAGCTGATCTCAAGGCAAGTTAGCAAGGATCCAAGGCTAACAGCACGGGATTTAAAAGAAAAGAACCCACAGTTGCTGGCAGATGTGTCTGTCAGAAGTGTGCAGCAACTGTTGCATGACGATCTGGGCTACAGGAGTTTTTGTGCTCGTAAAAAACCACTGCTAACTGCACTGCACAAGAAAAAGAGAGTAAATTTTTGTAAGAAATATCTTGCCTGGAGTGAGGAGCAATGGAAAACTGTGCTTTGGAGTGATGAGTCAACATTTACTGTCACTGGTACCCCTTCATCACGAGTGTACCGCAAACCAGGCAGTGACCCCCTGGATCCTAAGTACACTTCCAAGTTTGTTAAATACCCAGCCTCACTCATGGCTTGGGGCTGCTTTACATATTATGGTGTTGGTAGGTTGGTAATTCTACCTGCAAATGAAAAAGTGAACCAGAACAATTATTTGGAGCTATTATGTGATGTTTTAAGTGACTCTTTTGATAAAACCAAGGCAAGAGTATTTATGCAAGATTCTGCCCGTGCACATGTTGCAAAGTCAGTGAAACAGTGGCTAACAGACTGTGAGGTTCCCTTTATTCGAGATTGGCCCAGAAACAGCCCAGATATCAATCCCATTGAGAATTTATGGACGCACATGAAGCGGCAGCTGCGTAGTATGGACACATCATCTTTACCTAAACTTGAGGCTTCAGTCAAGCAGCTATGGAGCAGTTTTAGTCCGTCTGTTCTGCAAAACTACGCCATCAGTCTCCCCAGACGCCTTAAGAAGATAATAAAGGTGAAGGGGAATGCCAGTAAATACTAAATTCAATGGTGAGTGTTAATTTATTTGTTTCTCATTGCTAACCACAAGAATGTTTTCTTTTTTTTAAGATGGCGTCAACACTTTCTGCACCTACTGTATATATAATACCTAGCACTTGAACTATATTAGAAAGACATGTAGCAGTGATCACATATAGAAGTGGATACATGTTGTTGATCAACCGCATTCTGTCTGCCTGAGCGGACCTGGGCAAGCAAGCAGCTGCCCTTGTAGGGTTGTTCCATGAAATGAATCAGTGTCCCCTTGTGGCTGAGTGCACCTCACCACAGTGAGGTACAGGGAATAGTGCAGAGGTTTGGTTCCTAGATGGACACCACATTTACATCTCCACCCAGTTAACAGGGGCACCATAGCAAGCTCCGCTTCACCCTGTAACGTGGCAATATGAGCTACCACTCGATGTAAATGGTTTCCTGGCATACAGGAAAACGTTGAGCATGTCACTCAGTGTAGAGCCACCTGAGAGAAAAGAAGGGCACAGTAATAAAAAGCGGCAGTATGGAAAGGGAGAAGTAGGAAGAGAGGAGGGCAGACACAAAGTTAGAATGAGAAAGGGGAAGGAAGTAGACAGTGCCACATCAAGTGAGTGGATGATGGTCACCATCACTTACCACCTAATCGATATATTTAAGGGAAGAAAACAGAGGAATGCAAACCTATGGAAGGGAAGTGAGAATGAGAGGTCAAGCGTACATTACCAGGTACTTTACAGTGTAGATTGTGGAAAATCTGATGAATGGATGTAATGAAAGCCAAGTGATGATAAACATGACTGGATATGATGGTCTGCAGAGAAGGAATATGGATGGGACCCCATACTGGGGAGGCATAGGACATCACTGATCTGATATATTATTTGAGTAAGGAGATTGTTTCTATTTGTTGCCCTGTAAGTACCCTGAGAGCACTGAGTCTGTGTGAGTGAAGTACAAGTGAAGGGTCTTGGTGATTCTCAGTGTAATGTGATGGTATAAAAGACGAACTGGGAAGCATTATAAACACCAGTACATTATGAGAAAAGAGTGAATGTGAAAAGGAAGTGTGGAGTGACACAGGAAAGGAAGGTGACATGCATTATAAGGGCCTTGATACTAAACAAGAGGTCCGAGTTTGGAGGCTGCAAGAAATTTTACATGAAGGTGCTTTAGTGTGCACATCAACAAATAGGTGTGAAACTGGTATAGAATAAGTCAGAGCAGTGGAAAAGTCTCTTGATGAATGTACAGCACATGGAGTACGTTGAGTCTACCACTCCTTTTTCAGAGGGTCGGGAAGAGGCTGAGTGTTTGAAAAGGGCATGTGTGAGCGAGTTTGAATATGGAAGGAGGCAGTAAGATTGTAATAAAGTAATTGTATGAGATATGGCAGTTCAGAGAAGATGGCAAACGTTTGACACATCCCTTTTTTTCACAACAGACAAAACAGTTCAGGCACACGTTGAAATCCTTGTCAAGCATCTAAAAAATATACATAAGGGAAACAAATTATGAACTGTAATACGTAAATTACGAGTACAGGATCTAGCAAAGGAAGAGGTGGCAGTTAAGTCCCCTGAACCTATTAGAACACATTCCCAAGCATGATGGCTGAATGTGCAAAAGTCCCGTAATTACTTTGAGCATAAAAGCCATAGAACCCTGTCTCCTCCAGGAACCCCTTGCACTCTTTTGCACTCTCGGATCATTAGAAATTGAATGAACTTTTAAATTATATATGATTATCAAAATCACGACGATGTTGCTTTAATACTCTTATTCAGTGTTCAAACTCTTAAATTAATGAACAATGACAAATAATAACTAATGAAATCACTGATACATCCAAGTATTAATAATTTTCATTTACACCCGAGCGCAGCCTAATCAAAGAGGGACGCCGCCATTTTGGAAGAACGTTGCGTTCCTTCCGCGCTTCCCATTTCCTGATCAACAGTTGCCGTGCGGAGTATCGGTGGAAATAGTGATGTTTTTAAGGTTATGGCGCCCTACAGAACGCATCCTTCAGGTGCCGAGAAGTGGTGATAGAGGAAGACAGGCGTCCACATGGCAAGGTGAGCCAAGTGTTCAAATCCCTGCTTGGGCAGGGGACAGTTTAAAGATTTGAATTTCATAAAAAGCATACTTTACTGATCTACCAGAAAACACGCCGATATAAAAATACCCCCGCTAATACCAATACACCAGTTCTGTATGAAACAGCTCTAACATGTATTAATATGGACGGTGGGTGTTAGCGCCGAAGTGGTGACTTATGGAGGTGTATGGTATGTAGGAGGACTACTGGGCCTTGGGAGCAGGCTGTGAAGCCTATGGCCAGAGTCGGATATATACTGTATGTTATAGTAAGGTTAGTCTTGTTTGAGGACGCAGTAGGTCATCCGCGTGAAATGTGTTAAAGACCATGGGGGTAAAACTTCCACATTTGGCAACTAGTCTGGGCGTCGTCTGGCCATTGTTTTGATGCAGGCATTTAATTAAATACCTCGCCCTTCACGTCCGTTACCGATGTTTGTATGCATGCATGTGTACTTTGTAGGACTTCTGACATTTGTTAACTTTGCCTGAATCTGTTTATTTTTTCTGCGATTCTTTTGGTGAAGTTGGCGTGGCACAGACAATCTGCATTATTGGCTGTCAGGTGCGTCATTTATTAAAGGCCTTAGTCATAGAGATATAGAGAGGAATTAGTTGGAGAAGAACAAGGAGGCTTTAGGAAGGGAAGAGGTTGTGTAGACCAGATATTCATTCTTAGATCCTTAGTGGAAAAGTTTCTAGAGAAGGGCAAGAAGTTGTATGCAGCCTTCATGGATCTGGAGAAAGCATATGACAGGGTGGATAGACAAGGTTTGTGGAAGGTATTAAGAATATATGGAGTGGATGGGAAGTTGTTGAAGGCAGTGAAGAGTATGTATGAGGGT
>JAGKTI010006496.1:7398-40481 GCA_018397915.1 Birgus latro
TAAAAAAAAAAAAAAAAAAAAAAAAAAAAAAGCCCTCGCCAGGTTCAGGGTGGGGCTATATTTCTAGCCCCAGACAGCCATTAGGAAACGGCCACCAGCCGCTCAATCGCTGCTTCCCTCCCTCACTCGCACCGGGCCATTACCAGTGACGGCCATCAGCCACACCCGCAGGGAAGCAACGGCCACCAACCGCGCTATCCCTGCAATACACTCGGGAAGAAGGACACCGGTGACGGCCACTAGCCGCACCTGGACCCCCGTGACGGTCATCAGCCGCACCCGGGGTGTAGTCCTCGCAGGGCACAGCTTTCCGGTGATGGCCTCCAGCCATGCTACGCCCACAGCTAACCAGGGGCACGGACCCTCAGTGACAGCCACTAGCCCCACGAGGGGGGAGACGGCCACCAGGCACCAGCAGCTCCGCTCTCCATGCCCTAGGGGACCCAGCGACGGCCACCAGCCACGCTGGGGAGGGAACAGCTACGTGCCTCCCCTCACCTCCTACCCTAGTGCCTTCCCCTCCTGAGGATTTCCCCAGCTCGCCCTGTGGCTGCTCGGGTTTCCTCGCCCCTTCCCTGGCCAAGAACACTTTCCCAGAGCAGCAGCAGCTGGAGGAGCTTTGGAGATGCCCCATGAGACCTTGAGTCCACACCCTACAACCAGGCCCCCGGCAACTCCCAACCCTGACAGATTCTCCCCAGACAGAACGCCGTATCACGACCCTGACAGAGGCCCAACCGAGGAGAGACCGCAGCTCCAGGACCAGCCGAGACATCACCAGGACCCCGGGGTGTGACCTCCCCTGCCCCACCCCATGACGCTCCTCCCGGCAGAGTGGGCACCGACAGATGCACCTGCTCTCCCTGTTTGGGCCCAGCCCATAGGCCCAAACCTTGGGCTCCCTAGTGAGGGGCGCCTCTACCACACCGCCCCACAGACCCCTCCTGGATGACCCAGCAGTGACCAGCCTCCTAATGAAGGCCTCCAGACGACCCAGCAGTTACCGGCCTCCTGACGAAGGCCACAGACAACCCAGCAGTAGCCGACCTCTTGACGAAGGCCCTCTCAGACAACACAGTGGCTGTCCGGCCTCCTGATGAAGGCTCCGGATGCCCCTACAGCAGCCAGCCCCCTCCTGACGAAGGCCGCCACCATGGGCCTCCCCCTACAACTGGGCCCTCCCCTGAAGCAACACTGGCTACGTTACCTGCCCAAGAGTCCTCTGGCCCTGTCCGTTGTATTAACTCATTTCTTGTATAAAGTGTGCCACTGTATTGTGTCTGGAATAATAATTAAGGTAATACACGTGTAAGATTTGTTGCTTAGTGTTTTTATGCCCTGTTTCTCTTAGTTGCCCCAAGCATACCCAGCCTGGTCTAGAAAGAGGACCCTGCTCTAAGTGCCGTGTCTAGGGAGTGAGAAGTCTCCCCTAAAACACGCTGCACATCAGTATAAATGAAATATGTACTGGGAATGTAATCAATACAGCATTGGCTATATTCAGCATTAATATCAGAAGAACCCAGAGGCAGAACTTTGAGCTATATAGTCAGTCTTTTCAATGAAAAGTATCCCAACACTGGAAGGAATCCATGTGAAGTGGGCTTTATGTGCAGTGATTAATATACACAGGATGGTTGACAGACATCTGACTAAATCAGACTGTGGGAGACTGGGAGTGTTATGCTACGTACTCAGAGCTCAACTTCTTGTTCCTTGAGTACGAGCAACGATTTGGGTTCTTTCCAAGACTGGGTAGCATGCAACCAAAGGAATAGGGCTCAAAACACAGGCTAACCAATCTTACATGTATATTACCATATAAACATACAGATGCAGGGGATAGTACAATATGACAGATTATACACACTATAAGGACATATGGACAAGTGACTACAGGTGACAGGGTAGCTGCAGGTGTTGCCCAGGTGTGGGAGGCATCCCATCATGTGTGCACTCTCGAGAGAGGTGCAGGGCCACTGTCGTAGGCTGGATCATCTAGTGTGGGCTGCGGGGTGGCATATAGGGAGGCCTTTCCCTGGATAGGCCTCGATGAGTGTGTCGGCCCTCGGGACTGGGGCCGAACAGGGCGATGCCTACTCTTGGGGGAGGATGGCTTGCTGGCTGGTCTGGGCAGGTCTCAGCTGGGAGTCCTGGGGGCTGTGGTTTCACCTGTGTCGAGAGGCCATCAGGGGCTGCCTGCGGCGTCTCTTCCTCTGGGAGTCCAGCAGCAACTGGTGACGTTGGGGTAATGGCTGCAGTGAGTGCACTCCCAGGCTCATGATGGGGTCACTCCAGACCCTCTCCAACAGGGACTCCACTAGGGAGCCAGCTCCTCTCCTTGGCGTGTGGGGGGAGTGAGAGAGGCGTCCCACTCGGCCTCTGGGGGAGTGAGGCAACCAATGAGCATTGCCCTCGGAAGGAACCACAGGGGTAGCAGATGAGGGAAGTATGGTGGACGTTCCCTCCCCGGAGGGCACAGTGGGCGCTGCTGTGGTTCCACTAGACCCTGGGACTGCAGGCGAGAGGAGTACACTGGACATCTTCTTCCCGGATAGCATGGTGGGCATTGCCGTGGTTCTGCTCCCTGTGGGGGCTGCAGACGAGGGAAGTATGGTGGATGTTCCCTCCCCGACGGGCACGGTGGGTGCTGCCGCAGTTCTGCCTTGCCCTGGGAAAGCAGGCAAGAGGAGTATGGTGGATGTCTTCTCCCCGGCGAGCACAGTGGGCATCGCCATGGTCCTGCTCCCTGTGGGGGCTGCAGACGAGGGAATTACGGTGGACGTTCCCTCCCCGACAGGCACAGTGTGCACCACCGCGGTTCTGCCTTGCGCTGGAACTACAGGTGAGAGGAGTATGGTGGACATCCTCTCCCCGGCGAGCACGGTGGGCATCACTGCGGTCCTGCTCCCAGTGGGGGCTGCAGGTGAGGGACGTACGGTGGATGTTCCCTCCCTGACGAGCACGATGGGCATTGTCGTGGTCCTGCCTGGGACTGTAGGTGAGGGATGTACGGTGGACATTTCCTTCTCAACGAGCACAATGGGCATCATCGCAGTCTTACCTGGGACTGTGAGTACACAAGTCCCACCCTGATCCTGGCGAGTGCTGATCTGGCTCGCAAGTAGTGTGGCGGGGTGGTGTACCCCTTACGGGCTCCATTGAGGGGAAGAGAGGTGCATGGCGGCGGGGGACGTAAGCCCATCTTGTCCGGGCCCTTTACGCGCATCCCTGTGGTCTCCCCTTGAGGTGGGTATTTCACTACCATTGCGGGTGAAAAAGTCACGTCCCCGTGGCTGGAAGTGGTATGTATCTGATGTAGACGTCTGGTGGGTTGGCGTGATGTGTCGGAGGAGTGAGGTCCAGTGCTGCGTGGGTCGGTTTGGCTCCTGGTGTGGGTGGTATACTATCTCAAGGGTGGAGGTATGCATAGTCCTCTGCAGGAGATGCAGCAGTTGTGATGTTCCTCTCAGGCGATGTTTGTTCCCCTGGGCAGGGGTCCAGAGCACGTGTCTGATCTTCATTTCTGGAGGCACGGAGTGTGGTGACTGGGCGGTGACTCTGGGCTGAATGCTGGAGACAGGTGAGGTGACCTGGGTTTTGTGAGGTCGTGGGGAACATGCCTTAATCGCCCTGGTGGGCCTGGCCACTGGAATTTTCCATTCTGCCTGGTGGATTTTGAGGGTTAGGGGGGAGGTGTTTGGTGTCGGGGAGCTGGAGGTGGATTGTCTGGGTGGTGTTGGAGGTGGTGATGGTGAGGGTGTCAGGGCATATCTTGCTGGTGGGTGGGAGAGATGGCTGGATCTGCTTGTGGTGGTGGTGAGGATGGGTGTTGGTGGCGAGGAGCTTGGGCCACGCGGTAAGACGGTCGGGTGGGGGTGGGGGGATCTTGGTTTGGGGGGTGGAGTTATTGCGGTAGGTGGTGGTGGTGATTAAGGGTGAGGTGGCCCGGGGGTGGGTGGGTGGGGTTTCTCGGTTGGGTGGCTGGGCCTCTGTGTCTGGTGGTGGCGGTGCAGCGGTGAGTGTTGGGGTGGGAGGTAAGGTCACCGGGGGTGGGTGGGGGGTCTGTGGTGAGGCTGTGGAATTGGTGGAGGGTATGGAGGATGACGTGGTTGTGGAGAGAAGAGTGAATGAGGGTGAGGAGTGTGATGGTGTGAAGTACCATGTGCATGAGTCAGTTGTGTGGTCGGGGGAGGTGGGTGGTGGTGCTGCGTGCTGGGTGGGAGAGTGAGTGTGGCATGGTTGAGGGGTGGCAGATGATGGGGGGAAGAGACGCACATGGCGATTTCAGTAGATGCGCGGGGTAGCGGGGTGTTGTGGTACTGGGCCTGGATACTCGAAGCTCACGTAAGTTACGTGAGCGACGGATCATGTAACTGACTTACGTTCAAGTAGCTTACAATGTGTCTACAATCCCAGTTACAGGCGATACTTGAAACATATTTACGTGCAAGTATCTCCTCCCGCTTGTAAGTCTCACGTAAAGTTGGTTGTTGGCGGGACTATTGTAGCCAATCACGGTGCAGTTCCTTACTGACTTTAAAGAAGGGTTGCCAATGTTATAGCCAATCACAGGACAGCCAGCTGATGCGACCAAAACAAACACTTCCAGCACTCACAGAGAAGGCCAAGTGGGCACCCCAGCCAGTGATGCAGCAGATTATACCCACAAACAAGACAAGAAGGAAGATGGAGCCTATCGGCACAGCAACAGAGCCAGCCTCAAAGAAAAGGGGACCCAATTTCACTGATGATGAGATGACGGTGTTAATACGGGAGGTGGAGAAGAGGAAGGAAGTGATTTTGGGAAGCTTCTCACCTACTGTTACAATAAAAGCAAAAGGCAGCCACAAGCCCCATCTTCTCTGTAGTATCACTCTCAGTGCCTTTGAATCACCTCTCTCTTCTAAGAAAGAAAATAGCACCTTTAGGGGAGAAAATATTTCCCACATCTGCCTATGTAGATCCACTCTCAACCTAAACGGTATCCAGCACACATCGTTTTGCCCATACTATAGAGTCCTTTCACTGATCAGTGTCCTTTACCTTTGGTTAGGCTAGATTACTAAAGGTTATGTTATTTTTTTTTTAATGCAAATTTTTCATGTGTTCACTTACAGTTTTATTTGGAGCTTTAATTTTGCTCCTGTATTGTGGTATTGGATCGTTACTTAAGGTCTGGTTAATGAAAACAAAATTTTAATGACATTTTTTGTTTTTGAGTGTCATTTAAAACTTATTTTTGGATCTTTTATTGAATAATCTTAAAAATATACAGGTTTTATTAAAGTTTAGGCCCGGCGTGGAATTTCTTTCGTCTTCACCAAAGGAAAGGTCATTAGATTAGGTTAGGTTAGGTTAATTCTCTTTTCTCTTTTGTATTTCACCTCTTATCATTTTTTCTTTTTCGATATCATACACTATTTCTTCTCTTTCATTATCATCAACACTCCAAGGCTACATGCTGTGGGTCCCCACCTCTCACTATGGTTGTTTTTGCTCACTATTAACACTAAGAGCAATTCTGACGTCTCTCTCAAACACTTGCTGCTATAAAATGTCGTTTGGAAGTGCATAAACACATTAACTTACCAATATAATCCTGTGAATTGCTTTGATAAAACTAAGGAGGGCCAGCACCAGTGTCAACAACTTCCACGTAGGGGACTTACAGCTCCTCCAACCCAGCTGTAAGTTGCAATCCGAGATACAAACAAATATGGCCACTACAATGTTTTGAGTATGCCTTGTAAGAACCGTCTGTACAACAGAGAATTACAATCCAATATGGCGGCCTCCAGGCTTTGAGTATATGTTGTACAAACTTACAGTGAGAGCCTACAATGTTCACATCAAGTTACAACCAACTCGGCGAGATACAATATTGTAAGTCATTTCGAGTATCCACCCCCTGGATTGTTACTTGGTAGGGGTTGGGGACGTTGATGACTTTATATGGTCCCATGAATCAGGGTGACAGTTTGTTAGGGACTGGTAACTGAGCCACCATAACAGAATCGTCAGGCTTGTAGGGATTGGTGGGGGCGATATCGGGTTGTATGTCATGGTGATTGTGTAGGTGATGTATTTGGCTCTTGAGGTGGTGAAGGGGGTCGGACGTGAGGGACGTGGAGAGGGGCTGTAGGTGGTGTCAGAGCAGCAGAAGTGGTGTTTCTCCAAACACTCGTTCGTGAAGGGTATCGCCGTCTTCTCGGGGACAGATATTCATTCCCCACTGCACAATATTTGCGTGGGCTGGGCAGTCCTCGTTTCGTGTTCTTTCTATTCTGGCTCGTACCTGGTTAAGGAGGGTGCGGTGACTTCTCTCACAGATACCATTGCCCTGTGGCCAGTATGGGGAGGAGTCGGGGAGTGTGTATCTGAAGATGGTGGCGAGTTCCCTCCATATCTTGCTTGTAAACTCTGGTGCGTTGTCTGAGTGAAGGGCCTGGGGAATGCCGAAGTAGGGAAAAACATGGCGGATGAGGGCGTCAGCTACAGTGAAGGGGTGGTGTTCTTTGGCCAGGCAGGAAAATCAGGAATTTGAATATGTGTCTACGAAGGGTATGATGTATTTGTAGCCCAATTTAGGTGGTAAGGGTCCAACTATGTCGACAGCCAAGAGTTGCCACGGCTTATGAGCAGTGATGTTTCCTGAAGGGCCAGGCATCTGTGTGACATCCTTTCCGAGTGTACAAGCCCGGCAGGCCTGAATGACCTGTTTGGCCAAGTTAGAGGGGCTGGGTGTCCAATACATGTCATTAAATACCTGTAGTATTTTCTTGGTCCCGAGATGTACGCCGTTGTTTTAATGTAGGTGGATCATTGTGTCTAGGATGGTGTCTGGGTCGAGCACCATCTACCAGGTATGGGTGAACAGGTGGTCGCCATGCTGGTGGAGCCTGGAAAATATTTGGGGTGGAATCCAGTTGGGACGATCTTTGTTCTGCCATTGTTGTAGGAGGCTGGTGGTGGCACTGATGGTGTTGATGGGCAGCCGGAATAAGGCGACGGTGTTCATATGTAATTTGCCGGGCCGGCATGCTATGTCGAAGTTGAATTCCTCGAGGGTTTCTCTTCACCTGATCAGTTGGGTGTCATGGGTCTGAGATTGGTGCAGCTACTGGAGGGACTGGTGATCCATTATTATGGTGACGTAGGTGCCCGACAGATAGGCTCAGAAATGGTCCAAGCCCCAGACGATGCCTAGGCATTCTCGTTTGGTAGCAGCGTAGTTTTTCTCTACCTGGTTGAGGGTATGGCTGGTGCAGGCGATGATGTGTTCTTGTCCCTCTTGGACCTGAGCAAGGACAGCGCCGATTGCCATTAAGGATGCATCAGTGTATAGGCAAAAGGGCAGGGTGTAGTCGGGGAATGTGATGATCGGGGCAGTGATAAGCTTGGTCTTGAGGGAGTGAAAAGCTGTTATGTGATCTTCTGTCCAGGTGAAAGGTTCGCCCTTTTTCGTCACGTCGTGGAGTGGTTTCGCAATGTTGGCAAACACTTTCATGAAGCGCCGGTGGTAGGATGTGAGCCCGATGAAGGCACGGACTTCGTGGACATCTCAGGGTTGGGGGAGGTTTGCGATAGCATGTAGTTTGTCAGGGTCAGGTGCTATGCCTTCCTTGGAGATGTGTCCTAGGAAGGAGACGGACCGTTCAGCCAGGACGCATTTCGACAGCCTGAGCTTAAGCCCTGCCTGTCGGATTCTGGTGAAAACTTGTTTAAGGTGTTGGAGGTGGTCAGCCCATGTCCGGTTGAAGATGGTGATGTCATCAAGGTATGCCAGGCATATTTCCCAGGTGAGGCTGTAATGCCATTTTTTTTTACATATAAGATAAGTAGTATAAGAGTAATTTGAGTTAGTATAAGTATAGGTTAAGTATATAATATATGTGATTTACATTAGGTTTTGTAAGTGATAAGTGTGTATTCTGGACCGTGTTAAAATGTTGTAAAGTGTAAAGTGGACTTTGTAAATCGTATTTTGGGCTTGATTTTACTAGTAGAAGCAACTGGTCAAGGGACGGGCAGGCATCTGGCCTCAATAGAACCGCATAGAGAGTTAATTTGGTGCATATATTGGCGAGGAGTCATATTTATACCTAGAATTCAGAATTTTTGTNTGAAACTATATCATTTCTGTGTAATTAAGGACTTTAATATAGATAAGTAAATTAGAGTAAAAATGTGTTTGGTTATAATCCTGTGGGGTAGTACAAGTAAAAACGGGATGGCCCGCAAGGCATGTACATCTAAAGAACCACGCTCTCCTACAAAATGATCACGTTACCATGTTATTGTCATAGGCCTTGTCCCTCTTCCATCGAATGGGACTAAATCATAAATAACATTCTTTTTTTTTTCCCGGCAACTGCTGGGTGGTGGCAGCGATACCAAATACATTTTTTTTTCAAAATTATTAACGAGGCCTTATTCTTAATTTACTGGCAGTAACAGTAAACTCTGTAATAATACTAAAATCAAGTATCAGTTCGTTGGAATTATTAATTTGTCTCCTTTTTAAGGGAACCCAAAATTCTGTTATTACAAGGCCACTGAGAACCGACTCCACCAGCTGGGAAAATGTAGTGGGGGCATTGCATAATCCAAAGGGGAGGACGTTGAATTCATAATTTTTCCCATTGCTGGTCGAGAAAGCTGTTTTGCCCCTGTCCTCCGGGAGTACAGGGCCTTGCCAGTATCCTGATTGGAGATCGAGGGTGGAAAACCAGGATGCTCTGTACAGGGAGTCGTCTATCCTGGGTAGGGGGGGTGGCATCCTTTGTGGTCATGTCGTTCAGTCATTGGTAGTCCACACGGAATCGCATGGTGTCGTCTTTTTTCTTTACTAAGATGACTGGAGAGGACCAAGGGCTGGTGGATGGGGATATGATGCCGGCATCGAGTATTTCCTGGACCTGCCAGTCTTCCTCAGCCCATTGTTTGGGGTTTTTTTCTTCGAGATGGTCGGCGAATAGGTG
Source organism: Birgus latro (assembly GCA_018397915.1). Lineage (NCBI taxonomy): Eukaryota > Metazoa > Arthropoda > Malacostraca > Decapoda > Coenobitidae > Birgus > Birgus latro. Next base: position 16,383 of record JAGKTI010006496.1, read on the forward strand.
GGCCTGTTGTGTGGATCTCGTGCACCAAGTACGTGGTGTGGCCGATATCTGCCGGTCCTGACGAGAAGAGGACTTGAAAGACCAGGAGGAGGCGTCGGAGGCTGACAGCCTGGTGCGGTGAGAGGTGTTCAGGTTGAGGGGGAAGGGTGGCGGGGGAAGAGGGGGGAGGATGTGCACGGCTCAGCTTCTTCCATATCCCCGACCACTAATCCTTTGGGGAGGGTGAGAAGGGTGGTGGAAATGGCAATGTGTACCGCCCCGAGGTGGGGTGGGAAGAAGGTGGGGGATGGTAGACAGGAGGAAATGATTCCAGAAGGTAGGTTTGGAGAAAATAGGATGGAGGTTCCGGTGGGCCTGTTCAGGTGGAGCCAGCCTCGTGCTGGGGGGGGGAAGGGGGGGTAGTAAGGGTGGAGGCAATGGTGGCAGGGAAGGTGGTGTGTGGAGGAGCGGGAGGGTTGGTACCATATGGCAAGGGGAGAGTGGGGCAAAGGGGAAGGTGTGGGTGTGCACGTGGAGTGTGGCTGGGAGGGGAGGTCTGGAGACTTCTGAAAGTGGAGGCATCGCTTGTGGCAATTGATGATGGTGTGTAACTTCTGCAAAAGGTCCAGCCCTAAGTAGCCATCGTAAGCACGGCAGGTTGAGTCGAAGATGATGAGTTGGTGCCAAGCTGACACATTTTGATGAGTGTCGGCAAGCAGGACCCGGGTTTTCCCACGTATAAGCAGGGGGCCATCCCCCACATCTATGAGGTGAGCTGAAGTGGGGAGGAGTGGGCCAAAAGCCGAGGCATGGCGGGAGTAGAAATGATGGTAGAGGCAGGATCTGGCCGCTTCTGTTTCGACCAGTAGCTTCACTTTCACCCCATTCAGTTTCATTTTACTGGAGACTGGGGGGCGATACTTTTGTGATGTGGCCCTGCCACCATGGGGAGGTGTGGGGGCGGTCCTAAAAATCCAGCTGTTGTGGGGCGTCTTCCTCATTGAGCTCTGCTTCCACAGGATCATAGTAGTCGGCGGTTGCTGCATTGTCCTCGGCACACTCATTCTTTATGGAGGAAACCTTGCAGCACCCATGGGTAGTTGCTCTGCATCGGGCAGCTTTTAGCTGTTCCTGTATGTTGTGGATAGGGCACCGGTGCCTACAGACAGAGAACTCCCACAGGTTGATGGAGATGAGGTTGGCATTCTCCTTAGGGGTAGGGTGCCTCTTTGTGGGGAGTGACCTGGGTATTGTGAGTGCAGTACTGAAGGGACTATGTTGGTGGGGGGCATCCATGGTTTGGGCTGTGGTGGCTTGTGAGTGGGGTCTCTTCTTACTTTGCTGATGTGTTGTGGTGTGGTGCGAGCAGCGAGAAGGCGCCTGACCAGCTGGATATCCCTGTCAAGGTCTCCCGTTGGGTCATAGATTGTAAAGTGTTCTCTGATGGCGCTAGGGAGGAGCCTCAATAGGGTATTGAAAATGTGTAGTTCCCAGGTGGCAGCACCGACCTCCGGGTAAGTGGCAGTAACGAGTTGCTTGGCCTGGATGAGAGTGTCGTCCAGGTTACTGTCGTAGGTTAAGGCGTCGAGCTGGGAAAAGGCAAAGACTTTCCCTAGTGATGGCGTGACTGCTTGGGTCATGATTTGTTTGAACTGCACCCATGTTAGCTCAGGGACTATTTTCGTGGCGATGCTTTAGATTGCTTTTTCCAGGTGGGGTAGAGTTGCTGCTATCTTTTCTTTGCCATGCTCGAATCCGATGTCCAATAGTGGTTTAATCATGCACATGTACGTGTCTATGTCGCACTGTTCAGGGTCGAATTTTGGCAATTGTACGTGTGGTTTGGCCTCCATTTTGTTAGACTTTCCCTTTCGTTCCTAGTTGCTCTCTTCTGACCCGATCTAGAACCACCGCTAGCCACCAGTGTTATGCTACGTACTCAGAGCTCAACTTCTTGCTCCCTGAGTACGAGCAACTGATTTGGGTTCTTTCCAAGACTGGGTCTAGAGCATGCAACCAAAAGAACAGGGCTCAAAACACAGGCTAACCAATCTTACATGTATATTACCATATAAACATACAGATGCAGGGCACAGTACAATATGACAGATTATACACACTATAAGGACATATGGACAAGGAGTCATGACTACAGGTGACAGGGTAGCTGCAGGTGTCGCCAAGGTATGCGAGGCGTCCCGTCAGGTGTGCACTCTTGAGAGAGGCACAGAGCCACTGTCGTGGGGTGGATCATCTGGTGTGGGCTATGGGGCGGCGTAGAGGGAGGCCTTTCCCTGGATGGGCCTCGGTGAGTGTGTCGGCCCTTGTGACTGGGGCTGAACAGGGCAAGCAAACGTGCTGCTCTGCGCTGACTCTTGGGGGAGGATGGCTCGCCGGCTGGTCTGGGCAGGTCTTGGCCGGGAGTCCTGGGGGCGTCCCTCCGTGGCTGGGGGCTGTGGTCTCACCTGCGTTGAGAAGCCAACAGGGGATGCCTGTGGCGTCTCTTCCTCTGGGAGTCCGGCAATGACTGGTGGCGTTGGGGTGCTGGCTGCAGTGAGTGCACTCCCGGGCTCATGATGGGACCACTCCAAACCCTCTCCAACAGGGACTCCGCTAGGGAGCTAGCTCCTCCCCTTGGGATGTGGGGGGAGTGAGAGGGGCGTCCCACTCGGCCTTTGGGGGAGTGAGGTGAGCAAGGGGTGTTGCCCTCGGAGGGAGCCACAGGGGTAGCAGGTGAGGGAAGTATGGTGGACGTAACCTCCCTGGGAGGCATGGTGGGTGCCGCTGCAGTTCCATTAGACCTTGGGACTGGAGGTGAGAGAAGTACGGCGGGCGTCCTCTCCCCAGCGAGCATGATGGGCATCACCACAGTTCTGCTCCTTGTAGGGGCTGCAGATGAGGGATGTACGGTGGATGTTCTCTCCCTGATGGGCATGGTGGGTGCTGCCGCGGTTCTGCCTTGCCCTGGGAAGGCAGGCGAGAGGAGTATGGTGGACATCCTCTCCCCGGCAAACACAGTGGGCGCCGTGGCAGTCCTGATCCTTGTGGGGGTGGCAGACGAGGGAAGTACAGTGGACGTTCCCTCTGCGACGGGCACAGTGGGTGCCGCCACGGTTCTGCCTTGCCCTGGGACTACAGGTGAGAGGAGTACGGTGGACGTCCTCTCCCCAGTGAGCACGGTGGATGTCGCTGTGGTCCTACTCCCAGCGGGGGGTGCAGGTGAGGGAAGTATGGTGGACGTTCCATTCCCGACGAGCATGATGGGCATTGTCGCGGCCCTGACTGGGTTTGTAGGTGAGGTAAGTACGGTGGATGTTCCCAACCTGACGAGCACAAGTACACAAGTCCCACCCCAATCCTGTCGAGTGCTGGTCTGGGTCGAGAGTAGTGTGGCGGGGTGGTATACCTCCCGCTGGCTCCACTGAGGGGAAGAGGGGCACATGGTGGCAGGGGACATAAGCCCGTCTTGTCCGGGCCCTTTATATGTCTCACTGTAGTCTCTCCTTGGGGTAAGTATTTCAGGGAGTATTTGTAATTCATACAAAGCTCCCTAACCGTGAACAAAGACAATAAACTTCCTTAGATATACTACACAATCGTCTCATTTCTATAGAATATTTTTATGCCCTTGCCAAAGAAAGCCAGGGAGTCTTTCTTGGAGTACAGTGTCCACGTACAGTGTGGGAAATTAATTATCCACAGTGAGTGACTGATTGAATTATTTATTGCTGTAAAGGTATACAAGATATTTATACAACAAATGGTGGTGGATGCCACACACCTTCAGCAAATAGTTATATTTACAGTCTGTGGTTATAAACTTGTGGGTGTAGCAGCACGCCCTTTAACAAATATTAGCAACAGCATATGTCATAAAATATAAAGAAGTTTATAAGACATATAAAATGCCCACCCTGACGGGAAAAACAGGGAGGGATGTCACAATCCCAACTCTGGGAGGAGACCACGGAGGGGCAGATTTCGCAACACCCACACGAGGAGGAGACCACAGGAAGGCAGATAAGGAGCGTAGAGGCCGAGGCAAAGAGGGGCTCACATCCCTGACCACCTTACGTCCCTCTCGCCCTCAACCCACGACCTACCAAGGTAGCAGTTTCAACCACCTACTCTCGGGCTGTGACAGCCATCGCCAGGTTCGAGGTGGGACTGCCTCCTTAGTCCCAGGCAGTGCCGCGACACAGGCCACTGTCCATGTTGGGTTCGAGGCAGAGCAGGCCACCGTCCACTCCTCAGCTGTTACCCCCTGCAGGACCGTGACACAGGCCACCGTCCGTGTCAGGCAAGAGACAGAGCAGGCCACCATCCGCTCCTCACCTGCAGTCACCTCTAGGGGCAGCACTGTGACACAGGCCACCATCCGTGTTGGGTACGAGGCAGAGCAGGCCACCGTCCACTCCTCCGCTGCACTCTCCTGTAGGACCACGACACAGGCCACCGTCCACATTGATCAAGAGGCAGAGCAGGCCATCGTCTGCCCCTCACCTACAGGTAAACACAAGAACAGCACCGCAACACAGGCCACCGTCCGTGTCGGGCAGGAGGCAGAGCAGGCCACCATCTGTTCCTCAGCTGTTACCTGTGGCGGCACCACGGTACAGGCCACCGTCCATACCAGACAGGGAGGATCGGCCACTGTCCGTCTTCCAGCCGCCCCCTTTACAGGGTGCAGGACCATGACACAGGCCACCATCTGTGTCGGGCAGGGTGAACAAGCCACCATCCGTTCACCTCCTGTAGTCTCTGGAGCTAGAGGAACCGCTGTGTCGGCCACTGTCCACACGGGGAGGGCAGAGCAGACCACCGTCTGCTTCCTATCCTCTGTTCCTAGGACGTGCCCTAAGGAGGACGTTCCTGGCTCGGCCCACCACCATTCCTGTGGCCGAGTGGGACTCTCTTTCTCTCTCCACAGAGGTGAACCCTTGGAGGAGCTGCAGTTGGAGGAAATCTGGGGTGGTCCTGTAGTCAGCCTGGGTTCCACGCCCTGCAGCCGGCGCCCGGACGATGACCCTGGCTGACGGACTCCCGACGGAAGAGCTGTGCAGACCACCTCTGACTGCGACACCACCTAAGGCAGACCGCAGCCCCCAGACGCCCAGGGGCGTTCCCAGGACCCTGGGGTGTGACCTACCAAGAACCACTGGCCGGAACTCTGACGCTCGGAGTAGGCACAGACAAGAGTGCCTGCTCGCCCTATTCAGCTCGGATCCAGAGAAACCCCACAACGAGGCCCTGATAGTAAGGGGCCGCCCTCCACGCCGCCCTGCAGCTGAGCTGAGACAACCCGGCCCCTGGTGAAAGTCCCGTGCCTTCTACAGGAGGAAGACAGACCCGGGATTCCCCATACACCTGGCTGCCACCTGTAAGCAGCCCAGGCAGCCCAGTCGCCCCAGTCCCAAGTCCTCCAGTCTTATCTGTGTTTTGTGCCTATATAGTGTATTGTGAAATTTTGTATCTGTATCTTGCCAGTGTTGTAACTAAGGTAATATATGTGTATGGTTGGTTTAGCCTAGTTTTTATGCCCTGTTCCTTTAGTTGTATGCACTAGACCCGGTCTTGAAAGAAGCCCTAGCATAATAGGTCGTGATCACGATGAGAAGTTGAACCTTGAACACGCAGCATCACAACATATTACATAAAGGAGTGAGAAGTAGCATCAGAGCAGTATAAAAGCACAGCATGGCAGCACTTGCCACAGCCTAAGATGACATCGTACCGCCTTAATTGTCAGTGCCTCAGTGGGTTGTATTGGAGACCCTTGGCTATAGGGTCTCTAGGTCATATGAGGTAGGTGAGTGATGGACAAAACACCCACCAACACGCCACCACCCTCTCTCCCTCTCTCTCAACTTCACTACTTTTAGTTATTTATTTATTTTATGGAGGTCCTTCACTGGTACACACTATGTAGTGCGTGAATTTTGCATTGCCCATAAAATAAGTAAATCCCACCGAATTGTCACCAGTCTAATAGTTGAATTAAGTATTATTCCAGGGTATTCCGTTACTGCCAGAACATTAAGAAGGCCTCGTTAATAATTAAAATTATTTGGTATCGCTGCCACCACCCAGCAGTTGCCGGGAAAAAAAAAAGTATTAATGATATTAGTCCCGTACGATGGAAGAGGGACAGAGGGCCTCTGGCACTAACAGGGTAGCGTGAGAACTCTATAGGAGAGCGTGGTTCTTTAGATGAAACATGCCTTGCGGGCCACTCAGTCTATACGTATACTACCCCAGAGGATTATAACAAACACATTCTATTTAAATTTACTTATCTATATTATTATCCTTAAATTACACAAAATGAAAGAGTTCCAAGCAAGATTTAATTACTGGACCTTAATAAATCAATAGTCTCTAATACACCAGAATAGTTGAAAGAGAGAATGCAAGATCTATTCCACACAGTCTATAAATCATCTGACCCGCCTAACGCGATACATGAAAATACTCTCATCCCGACTGCATCATAGAAAACTTCATCAACGGGGGGAACTCCCATAAACCACGGTCTCACGAGGACTCGTAGTGATATCCAACTACAATGTGTTCACTGTTTGCTCCAATACTAAAGAACTCATCCCTATAATAACTGGGTTACAACACATAACACATCTAGAAAAAATAAACATAAACCAAGATTATGATAGAATGCAAACTCAGCGCTCACAGCGCACCACATGGCGGGGCATCACACCATTCCGCCTCTCACACACCTTTAACCAACATATTACATTTGTTTTATAAATATTTAGCTTACTAAGTGGACCAACCGACTTTGACTGTACTGTGCATTGGAAATAGACTAAGTGAAAATTAGTGTAAAGGGCTTTCGGGCACTGGTCATTGTGACTCTTGATACAATGACTGGCGCTGACTCCATGACCCAACGCCACATGCCGGTTCAATCTGAAACGTCCATACACCACGGGGTCTTACTGGAGAGTCATAGGGTTTTGATAATATGATCAGATATCTTACTTTAAAAATAGTTATAATGACAACTAAGTATGATGACGTATAAGGGAGAAATACCGTAAATTCTCGGAGCTTTACCTGAAACGTCCATACACCACGGGGTCTTACTGGAGAGTGACGAATCGTGGGCAAGCGGGAGCCCGCTTCCCCTAACACCCGCTCCGACTTCTCTATCTGGTTCTGACTTCAAACAGTTACGTTACAGTCTCCATGTTATATCAACGCACAAGATTTGCCATAAACACGTACGCATTACTCTGCTTATAAAAACATGACTTATGATGATTTAAATTTTGTGGCAATAACATAGGTTTAACAATTTAACATACAATGCCTGAAATCACGGTTTGATACGATTTCTCTTTGTTCCGCCCGCGGCGTTACACAACATTTCGCAACAACTGAGGTCCAGGCCAAATAAATTAATTTTTGCGGTCATCTATGACAACAATCAATAGTCTAGCTTTACTTAAGTTCTTAGACAACGTTATTTAGTAGAACAATACAGAAAACACAAGCCCAAGTACAAAAATCTGAATTCTAGGTGTAAATATGACTCTTCGCCAATATAAGTTCCAAATTAACTTTCTGTACCACTCTATCGAATCCAGATGCTTCTGTGCTCGTCTCCTTGACCAGTTGCTTCTACTAGTAAAATCAAGCCCAAACTATGAATTACAAAGTCCACTTCACACTTTACAACATCTTAACACGGTCCAGAATACACACTTATCACGTACATAACCTAATGTAAATTACATACATCATACACTTACACTATACTTATACTAACTTAAATTACTCTTATACTACTTATATTATATGCAAGAAAAATGGCATTACAACTAGTCCTTTCTTTTACACTGGCTTGAGTAATATATTTGTTATCGGCATCGCGGAAGACGTAGGCTATGAGGCTATTTAAATATGAAAGCAAAATATGCATAATATTGAGTAACATGATTAATGTTGCGGATAAATGTAAGAAAGACTAAAGATTAACAAGAATTTTTGTGTTACCATACATTTAATGTGTAGTGGTTTCTAGAATTTAGGTACAAAGTCAGTGTATTCACAGAGAATGGAAGGTCACAGATTTTCACTAAGTAACCATGAGCTTTGCCGTCAGCGTAATAAGTTGTAAAACACAACAGCTAAAATGCCTGGGACGAAGCCGTCTACCACAGTGCCCGCTCCAGCTACCACAGAAAACCAATGCTGAGGAGACAGGAAGCAGCCTCGCCCTGCCGACATGATCACCACTATACGAGCTTCCAAATCAGAGGGACACAGGAACCGCGCACACGCTACCACTAACCGCCCCTCTCGCCCTGAGCCACAGCCCACCCACTGTCGCAACCAGAGCCCCAAGTACTGCAAAAGGCCAGAGCTCTTCAGTCTGGTACCAGTTCGATGCAGTACTAAGGAGAAGGCCCAGTGCTTCTCTGACTCTGATTTGGCTCGATGCGATGCCACAAGGGAGTTGGCTCAACGTGACTCCTCGGATTCACTGATGGTGTGGCCACATTGGATGCGACAAGCTGGGAGGCGAATGGGGAGGGATGAGGTGACACGATAAAACTCACAAAATCCTATGTGGGTGGCCACACTGAATGGGCGGGGAGGTTTGTCGCTCCGCACACCCTCCACGCTCGTCGCTACAAGATGCCGCATGTTCCAATATGTCGTTCATTGCCTAACAACATCCCCAGGCATGTCTGCATTGATGAACACCTGATTATCTGTCATGTGTGAGGTTGCCACTTCCTATTTGGACAGGCATCGCATCGACACTCACCTCACCGCTCACTGCTCGATGCCACCTCCCCACTCATCACATCCAGTGTGTCCGTATCCTAACTGAACTGGCCTGAAGCGTTTCAGCCATAAAGTAGCCATATAACATCTCCATTCCCTAACTGAACTGGCCTGAAGCGATTCAGTCACTAAGAAGCAATGACATCTCCATCCCCCAAATGAACTGGCCTGACAGGGTTCAGCCATGAAGAAACCATGGCATCTCCACAGCCAACTGAATTGAACCAAAGCGGCTCAGCCACAATGATGCCACGACATCTCCATTCACCCACTGAACTGGCCCGACGCAGTTCAGCCATAATGAAGCCATGATGTCTCCCTATCTCGGACCAGACACTGCAAGACACAGCGACTCCTGAAGTGCCCCTCTCCCTGTGTTGCCCCTTCCACGCCCCATCAGTCCCCTCCCCTTTACACCTGGAAAAGATCCCAGTGGCCCAACTGTACGACCTTGCTGTCCCGTCTTTCTCGGGTTCCTTATAACCTTCCTGTGTGCCCACTTTGGGAGCAGTCCACACTAGCGTCTGTCCCCTAGGTCCTTAGTGAGAACTAGATATCTGGTTTCCCCTTTCGGAACTAGAGTTGCAGTTTCTCCCTTTTGGTCTTTGCCTTTCTGATATATTTTTAATGACATCCTACAGTACAGACGTAAACTCATCTCCCGGATCTCCCCCTTTTCCCTGTGTATAGACTTTGTGGCTATCTCCCTAGTGCACCCAGTTCAGGCCCCCAGATTAAGACCCCATCCACCGGTCTGACTATTTACCTTATATGTCCTTGGCTTAATGTTGCCAGAGTTGTAACTAGAGTTTAAGGATAATAATAAACCTGTTGATGCTCTGAATTTGTGTTCTTGCCTTGTACCGTTGGAGTATGGCATATGTGTGTTCCTTCCTGTTTAGAAACCTAAGAAACCAGGTTATCACCACCATAACAATAAGCTCTCATGTGGGGCACATGACACCTTGTAATGGGGTGTATAAAAGCCCACGTTGCCTAGAGGCAAAGCCAGGATCCTCTCTTTGGCTCAGTGGTAACATGCACATGTAACAAGCACGAGGGCCTGAGATCGAATATCGGCCAGAGGAGTGATTAATTTGTTAAGTTTCATTTCGGCTATTACATTGGTGGCAGCAGTGGGATGTGAAGCAAGGGCCTTGAAGGTCATATGATGTTGACAGACTTACATCCCGGGGGTAGGTGAGCTGTCCAGTGTGGTCCACAGCACCCCCCTTGGTGGCCTCCAATGTGCTACGCTACCACGTGTGTGTGTTCAAAACTGACCAAATCACCAAGGGGAGAAAAGAGTGATGTAATGGGGTGTATAAAAGCCCGCGTTGCCTAGAGGCAAAGCGGGGATCCTCTCTTTGGCTCGGTGGTAACGTGCACGCGTATCAAGTGCAAAAGCCTGAGACTGAATTTCGGCCAGAACAGTGATTAATTTGTTGAGTTTCATTTTGGCTATTACAACCTTACCTCCTGTAGGGTGACCAAGTCAGGTTTATGTATAGTACCATACCATAACGTAAGAGTGTGGGTCAGTGAAGAGTCAGTAAGCCATTTACATTCCAGGTCAGAAAGGTATAAGTGGAGTGAACCATTGGACGACATTTCTCAGTTAACTGCTCATCTTCGCCCTAATTTCCCCAGCACCTTTGCCATTCCGGCCAGTTCTTGGTGCACATCATCGAACCTTCCTTGAATGGGCTTTCCAACCTGAGCATGGAGAGCTGTCCCAGTTTTACTGTTATGCTGCGTGTTCAAGGTTCAACTCCTTGTACCTTGATCACGAGCTATTATGCTAGGGCTCTTTTCAAGTCCAGGTCTAGTGCATACAACTGAAGGAACAGGGCATAAAAACTAGGCTGAACCAACCTTACACATATATTACCTTAGCTACAAAACTGACAGATACAGAAACAATATATCACAATACACTATATAGGTACAAAACACAGATCAGACTAGAGCTTGGGACTGGGGCGACTTGGCTGCCTCGGCTGCTTACAGGTGGCGGCCAGGTGTATGGGGAATCCCGGGCTGTCTTCCTCCTATAGAAGGCACGGGACTCTCACCAGGGGCCGGGTTGTCTCGGCGGGGCTGCGGGGTGGCGTGGAGGCCGGCCCCTTACTGTTAGGGCCTTGTCGTGGGATTTGGCCCTCCGGATGCGGGCCAAATAGGGTGAGCAGGCGCTCTTGTCTGCGTCTACTCCAGGCGTCGGAGTTCCGGCTGGTGGGGCTGCGTAGGTCATGCCCTGGGGTCCTATGGACGCCCCTAGGCATCTGGGGGCTGTGTCTGCCATAAGTGGAGTTGCTGTCAGGGGTGGTCTGCAGTTGCTCTTCCGTCGGGAGTCCGGGCAGCCGGGGTCATTGTCGGGGCACTGGCTGTAGGGTGTGGATCCCCAGGGACCACTCAAAATCTCCTCCCGCTGCAGCTCCTCCAGGGGCTCACCTCTGTGGGGAGAGAAAGAGTCCCACTCGGCTGCTGGAATGGTGGTGGACCAAGCCAGGGACGTCCTCCTTAGGGCACGTCCTAGGAGTAGAGGATAGGAAGCGGACAGTGGCCTGCTCTGCCCTCCCCATGCAGATAGTGGCCGACATGGCAGTTCCTCTCTTCAGGGACTACAGGAGGTGAATGGACAGTGGCCTGTTCACCCGGCACGACACAGACAGCGGCCTGTGTCATAGTTCTGCGCCCTGCAGAGGGGGCAGCTGGAGGACGGATGGTGGCCGATCCTCCCTGCCTGATAGGGACAGTGGCCTGTACCCCAGTGCCACCACAGGTAACAGCTGAGGAGCGGATGGTGGCCTCCTCTGCCATATCCCCGACATGGACAGTTGCCTGTGTCGTGGCACTGTTCCTGTGTTTACCTGTAGGTGAGGAGTGGACAGTGGCCTGCTCTGCCTCTTGCCCGTCACAGACGGTGGCCTGTGTCGTGGTCGTACAGGAGGGTGCAGCTGAGGAGCAGATGGTGGCCTGCTATGCCTCGTACCCAACACAGACGGTGGCCTGTGTCACGGCGCTGCCTGGAACTAAGGAGGTAGTCCCACCCCGAACCTGGCGAGGGCTGACACAGTTTGAGGGTAGGTGGCTGAAACTGCTACCTTGGTGGGTCGTGGGTTGAGGGCAAGAGGGACGTAAGGTGGTCAGGGATGTGAACCCCTCTTTGCCTGAGCCTTTATGCTTCTTATCTGCCTACTTGTGGTCTCTTCCTCAGGTGGGTGTTGCGAAATCTGCTCCTCCGTGGTCTCCTCCTAGGGTGGGGGTTGTGACATACATCCCTGTTTCTCCCGTCAGGGTGGGCATTTTACCACTGTGGTGGGGTAGAAAGTCACGTCCTCGTGGCTGGAGGTGGCAGGTGTCTGAGAGGGTAGCTTGGTGGGTAGGCATCAGATGGTAGAGGAAGCTGGTCCAGTGGTTGGTGGTCTGGTTCAGGTGTTGATGGAGCGTCCAGGTGATGCGGAGGGTGGAGGAGCATTGTCCGTGCTGAAGGTTAGGTGTCCCGCGTACACGCAATTGTTTTCCGTGGGTCGGAATCCGCGTCACTCGTTAGAGCCTCATCATCGATGATGGTGGTGGGTCAGTGTCCTCTGGCTGTATGCTATGTATTGTCAATGTTATGGGGGATGTGTTGGGTGTGTGGGGGGTGGGGGTGGGAGGTTTTGGTGTTGTGGGTGATGTTTGGGATGTGAGTGAGGTTGCAGCTGCATACCTGGTTGGTGGGTGGGAAAGGCGACCAGATCTGGTTGTCGAGGTGGTGAGGACAGGTGTGGTTGGTAAGGAGGTGGGGCCACATGGTGTGGTGGCTGAGCATGGTTGGGTGGTTGATTGTTTGGGTGGTGGAGTCCGGGTGTTTGGGGCTGGAGTGGTGGTGGGGGACAAGGAGCTGGTGTGTGGTCTGGTGCAGGTCACGGTTGTAGAGCGAGGGGAGTGTGGGGAAGAAGACTGTGTGGGTGCAGGGATGGCGGTGGGTGGCATGTAGCGTCGGAGGCGTTGTGAGGTGGCCGTGGGTGGGTGGGGGGTCTTTTGGTTGGGTGGCTAAACTTGCGGTGGTGACGTGGTGGCGAGAAGTGAGGCATCATGTGAGGCCACCGGGGATGCGTTGGGGGTCTGTGGGGATGGTGAGGAGCAGGTTGAGGTTGGGGTGGGGTTGGTGACTGTGGAAGGGGAAGTGGATGAGGATGAGGATGATGATGAGGAGGGCGTGATACAGCAGGCATATGAGGAGTGTGAGGTGGGTGGTGAGGGGTGATAGGTGGGAGACAGTAGACAGGAGATGGTTTCAGAAGGTAGGTTTGGGATTGGGAATTGTAAGGTAGAGGTTCTGGTGGGCCTGTTAACGTGGAGGCAGGCTTTGTTCTGAGGGAGAAAAGGAATGGAGGAGGCGATGGTAGTGGGGAAGGTCGTGTGTGGAGAAGGGGGACGGTTAGAAATAGGAGATGGTAAGGTAGAAGATATAGTGGGAGGAGAATGAGATGAGGGAAAGGGTATGGGAGTGCACTTGCAATGTGGCTGGGCAGGGTCTGGACACTTCTGGAACTGGAGACGTCTCTTGATCACCCCGTTTAATTTCATCTTGTCATAGACTGGGGGGGCGATATTTTTGTGAGGAGGACCCCACCCATGTGGGAGGTGTGGGGCCAGTGTGGGGCGTCTTTTTTGTAGAGCTCTGCCTCCTGAGTGACGTCTTCGTTGAGCTCTTCTTCCCCCAGGATCTGGGTAATCAGTGTATGAGGTGTCGTCCTCGGTGCCCTCGTCGTTTAGTGAGACTTTTTGACACCTTTGGGTGGTTGTCCTGCTTTGGGCCGGCAGTAGCTGCTTACGGATGTCGTGGATAGGGCATCTGTGGCTGCAGGCAGAGAATTCCCATGGGTCAATGGCAGTGATATTAGCAGGGTGTGCCCTTGGTATGGTGGGTGTTGCTGAAGGGTTTGTGTGGGTGTGGGGTGCCGTGCTCTGTGTGGGGAAATTATTGACTGTGCTGATGTGCTGTGGGATGGAGCGGGCGGCTAGGAGGCGTCTGATTAGCTGGACATCTTTATCGAGGTCTCCCGTGGGGTCATGAATTGTGAAGTGTTCCTTGATAATGCCCAGGGGGATCGTTAATAGGGTGTGGAATACATGTTGGTCCCGGTTCGCTGCACTGGTGTCCGGGAATGTGGTGGTGACGAGTCGCATGGCCTGGATGAGTGCGTCGTCCAGGTTGCAGTCGAAGGTGAGGGAGTCTAGCTGTGACAGAGCTATGACTGTCCCTAAGGATGGTGTGACTGCTTGTGTCACGATCTGAATGAAGTTGGCCCATGTCAGCTCTGGGACGATCTTGGGAGCGATGCTCACCACTGCTTTGCCCAAGTGAGGCAGAGTAAATGCTATTTTCTGCCTGTTGTCTTCAAATCCTATGTCTAGGAGTGGTTTGACCATAGATAGGTATGTGGTGATATCGTACTGTTCTGGGTAGAACTTGGGTAACGGGGCGAGAGGTTTGGCCGCCATTTTGCTATACTTTCCCTTTGTTCCTTATTGCTGCACACCGGATCAAGAACCACCGCTAGCTGCCAGTGTTATATTGTGTGTTCAAGGTTCAACTCCTTGTACCTTGATCACGAGCTATTATGCTAAGGTTCTTTTCAAGACTGGGTCTAGTGCATACAACTGAAGGAACAGTGCATAAAAACTAGGCTGAACCAACCTTACACATATGTTACCTTAGTTACAAAACTGACAGATACAGATACAATATTTCACAATACATTATGTAGGCACAAAACACAGATCAGACTACAGGACTTGGGACTTGGGCGACTTGGCTGCTTGGGCTGCTTACAGGTGGCGGCCAGGTGTAGGGGGAGTCCCAGGGCAGTCATCCTCCTGTAGAAGGCACGAGACTCTCACCAGGGGCCGGGTCATCTCGGCTGGGCTGCAGGGTGGCGTGGAGGGTGGCCCCTTACTGTCAGGGCCTCATCGTGGGGTTTGGCCCTCTGGACGTGGGTTAAATAGGGGGAGCAGGAGCTCTTGTCTGCATCTACTCCGGGCGTTGGAGTTCCAGCTGGTGGGGCAGGGTAGGTTGTGCCCTGGGGTCCTGGGGACGCCCCTGGGCATCTGGGGGCTGTGGTCTGCCTTAGGTGGAGTCACCGTCAGGGGTGGTCTGCGGCGGCTCTTCCGTCAGGAGTCCGGTAGCCGTGGTCGTCGTCGGGGCGCTGGCTGTAGGGTGTGGATCTCGGGGCTGGTTACAGGACCATTCCAAATCTCCTCCTGCTGCAGCTACTCCAGGGGTTCACCTCTGTGGGGAAAAAAAGTCCCACTCGGCTGCAGGAATGATGGTGGGCCGGCCAGGGACGTCCTCCTTAGGGCACATCCTAGGAGTAGAGGATAAAGAGTGGACGGTGGCCTGCTCTCCCCTCCTCATGCGGATGGTGGCCAACATGGCAGTTTCTCCAACTCCAGGGACTACAGGAAGTGAACAGACAGTGGCCTGCTCACCCGGCCTGACACGGATGGTGGCCGATCCTCCCTGCCCAGTACGGATGGTGGCCTGTACCGTGGTGCTGCCACAGGTAACAGCTGAGGAGCAGACAGCAGCCTTCTCTGCCTCATACACGACACTACGCAGACGGTGGCCTGTGTCGCAGCACTGATCATGTATTTACCTGTAGGCGAGGAGTGGATGGTGGCCTGCTCTGCCTCATACCCGACACGGATGGTGACCTGTGTCACAACGCTGCCCCTAGAGGTGACTGCAGGTGAGGAGCAGACGGTGGCCTGCTCTGCCTCCTGCCCGACACGGAAGATGGCCTGTGTCGCGGTCCTGCAGGGGGTAACAGCTGAGGAGCAAATGGTGGCCTGCTGTGCCTCGTACCTGACACAGACGGTAGCCTGTGTTGCGGCACTGCCTGGAACTAAGGAGGTAGTCCCACCCCAAGCCTGGTGAGGGCTGTCACGACTTGAGGGTAGGTGGCTGAAACTGCTACCTTGATGGGTCGTGAGTTGAGGGTGAGAGGGATGTAAGGTGGTCAGGGATGTGAGCCCCTCTTTGTCTCAGCCTTTACACTCCTTACCTGTCTCCCTGTGGTCTCTTCCTCGTGTGGGTGTTGTGAAATCTGCCCTTCTGTGGTCTCCTTCTAGGGTGGGGGTTGTGACATACATCCCTGTTTGTCCTGTCAGGGTGGACATTTTATTTACCTTTTGCATGAGTCCGTCAGTAGCCCCAGGTTTGCGGAAGGTATTAAGAATATATGGAGTGGATGGGAAGTTGTTGAAGGCAGTGAAGAGTATGTATGAGGGTGCTAAGGCTGCAGTGCGTGTGGATGGCAAACTGAGTGAATCTTTCCATTTGAAGGTTGGATTGAAACAAGGATGTGTCATGTCTCCATGGTTGTTCAATCTGTATATGGATGGGGTTATAAAAGAGATACAAGGTTGGGCAGTGGATGTTGGAGCGGCCCTAGTGAGAGAGGGCAGTGTTTGGAAACTCCCTGCACTGTTGTTTGCAGATGATACTGTGTTGTTGAGTGAAGACAAAGGGGAGCTGCAAGGCTTGGTAGATGAGTTTGGGAGAGTGTGTAAGAAACGGAATCTAAAGGTGAATGTGGGGAAGAGTAAAGTGATGGTCTTCGAGAGAAGTGAAGCCAGTGAGTGTACAGTGAGATTGGACGGGAAGGAAATGGAGAATGTGAGTGAATTTAAGTAATTGGGCAGTGTGATGAGTAAGGATGGTAGTCTGGAGGGTGAAGTGCTCGAAAGGGTACAGCAGGGAAGGAAGGTTGCTGGTTCGTTGAAAGCAGTGATAAGAAACAGGGAGGTGAGCATGGAAGTGAAAACGTTGTTACATGACAGTATTGTGATACCAACTCTGACATATGGAAATGAAGCTTGGACCCTGCTGGAAGGACAGAAGTCAAGAGTGAGAGCAGTGGAAATGAGTTATTTGAGAGGAGCATGTGGAGTCTCAAGGAGAGACAGACTAACAAATGAAGAAGTGAAGGAGCATTGTGGTGTGGTTGAGGACGTGATGGGAAGCGTTAGGAGAAACACGTTAAGGTGGTTTGGGCATGTGGAGAGGATGGAGAGTGAAAGATTGACGAGGAGAGTGTATGTGAGTGAGGTGGAGGGGGCGAGAGGGAGGGGGAGGCCGAGGATAAGATGGAGGGATGGAGTGGAGAGGTATATGAGAGAGGGGTGTCTGAGTTGGGAGCGTGGTAGTGAAATGGCAGGGGACAGAGTGACATGGAGGCGATTTGTTTGTGGCCACCCCGTTCGGGATTGAGGCGTCTGGCAATAGATAGATATATAGATGAGTCATCCGAGCTCAGAGACAGTCCCCGCTCCAGGATTTTATATGATTTACCGATACTTGAAAGTGGTGGTTGCCACTGTAGAGCAGTGGCATTAAACAAAACAAAAAAATGACGAGGAGTGCTGATGCTAAGGCAATACTCCTCACCTATCAACTGAACTGAACTGAACGGATTGGTGGTAGAGTGTTTTCCTAGGGTGGATAAGTCTTCATTAAATCTTGGAACGGGGACTGTCTCATCATTCCCCACACGCTGCTCGCTTATGATATCCCGATTTCCCTCTTGATCTGATTTGTCGCCATAATATTATATTCCAGGTAAAAGTCTCTGACTCTCATACTTCGCCCTATAAACTTCTTTTCTAGCCCTACACTTGACAGCCAAGTATTCCTCTTTGTTACCACTCCTTCCTGGAGAAGCCCTCTTTTCTCCTTATCTGCAGCTTCTACACCCTCATCCCATCACCAAGTTACTTTATTTCTTGGGGGTCCCTTGTCCATCCACATACTGAATCAGAAACTCTCAGAAGATTGTTCTTGAGAGCTTTGTACTATTCGTTAACACTTCTGTCAACGGCTCCCTGTTCAGCCACCACTCTACTCACCTCGCTATAGAAATAGAAAGTATCCCATACTGCTTGGTTTTTCTGAAATGCCCACCCTGATGGAACACCATGGGAGGGGTGGCGCAACACCCACCCCATGGAGGGACAACAGGGAGGCGAAACCCACCCCAGAAGGAGACCACCGGGAGGCGACACCCACCCCAGAAGGAGACAACTGGGAGGTGCATAGAGGACCAGGGCTAGATGGGCCTACATCCCCCACTACCTTGTGCTCCACTTACCCTCAGCCAAGCCAACTCCAGCCTCGCAGCCCTGGCAGGTTACTCTCCAGCCAGACCAGTGTTCGACAGGTTCGGGATGGGGCTTGAACTACAGCCCCAGACAGCACCCAGGTGACGACCACCGCCAGCACCAGGAAAGAGACGACCACCAACCGCTCTGCAGGACCAGGTGACAGCCACCACCCGCACTTGGGAAGAGATGGCCACCACCCACTCTTCATCTGCAGTCACTCCTGAGAGCAGGACCTCGGTGATGGCCACTGCCCACGCTTCACCTGCAGTCTTTCTGGGGAACAGGACCTTGGTGACGGCCACCACCCGCACTGGCAGGAAGGAGATGGCCACCGACTGCACTGGAAGGAAGGAGACGGCCACCGCCTGCTCCTAACCTGATGTCCTAGGGACCTCGGCGAAGGCCACCGTCCACGCCAGGGAGGGAACGGCCACTGCCCGTCCCTCATCCCCAATCCCCTGTGACATCCCCCAAGTAGGAGCCTCCGCTGGGACTGCGGTGACGGCCACCGCCCACACCGGCAGGAAGGAGACAGCCACCACCCGCTCTGCACCTGCTGTCCCAGGGGCTAGAGGAACCTTGGAGACAGCCACCGCCCATCCCTCATTCCCTACCCCTGTGACTTCCCCCACGGAGGACGTCCCTTGCATGCCTCACCCCTCCAGAGGCCGAATGGGACACCCCTCTCTCTCTCCCCACAGAGGCAGTTCCCAGGAGGAGTAGCACCTGGAGGTCTGATGAGGCCCTGTCGTGAGCCTGGGAATTCGTGCCTCGCAGCCAGTGCCCTGACGACACCTCCCGCTGTCACTTCCGGAGGAAGGGATGCCGCAGGCAACACTTGACGGCGACCCAGCCCAAGAGAGACCACAGCCCTCGGACTCCCAGGAGAGTCCCCAGGACTCCGGTGCATGACCTCCCCAGTCCCATCGGACGGCGACCCATCTCCAAGAGTGGGCGCAAGCAAGTGCACTTACTCTCCCCATTCGGTGCCAGTCCCAAGGACTGAACTCCCCACCGAGGCCCCACTAGGGAAGGGCCCCTCTCCATGCTGCCCAGCAGCCCCCTCCGGATAACTCGGCCCCTGGCAGTGATCCCGAGCCCCCTAAGGGAAGGCACACCTGACGAGACCCCTCCCACACATGGCTGACACCTGTAAGCAGTCTGAGACATCAGTAGCCCCAGCCAGTCCTCCTGTCCTGATAGTGACTGAAATATGTAGAGTGTGTTGGGTTAATATTATATTCATATTGTATTGAATGTTGTATGCTTTTTATGTCCTGTTCCTCTAGTTGTATGCACTAGACCCGATCTAGAAAAGAACCCAACAATAGTTGCACGTGATCAAAAGGAAAGTAGTTAAACAGTGAACACGTTGCATAACATTTTCAACTTCCATACTTTTGGCCTAGGTGAATAGGTCCCCTTTTTCATCACCCGCTCTTTAAGCACCATGTCACATGTAAGTAACTTCTGTTGCTGTGCACACTCTTCGCTCCCTATAACTTTAACATCCCTCATTAACCTTAACCTCCTATCAGTCTTCCTGATCAGGAAAATAGTGCATTTGGATGCTACTCCCCCCAAGGCTCGTTTGTAATAAACCTACTCTCTCTTTCCCTAATATGTGTGTTGCACACAAAAATGTTCCTTGCCTCCCCAAACTCAAGTAACCTTTCCCCCTTCCTCATTTGTTGTATTGTATGCAAATCCCCTATGTACTCTTTCATATTCTTGAGCTGCTTCACCTACATGACCATGCAAGTCCCCTTCCGAAACTACATTCACAACATCCCCCACACCACCTACTACACGTATTAAGTCATCCCATAATCTATCCTTCTCTACCTCATCTAAGCCTGCCTGTGGAGCATACACCGATGTAAAAGAAAACATAAAAAAAAAAAAACTATTATCCTTCTACTTACTCTCATAACATTCACGACATATTCCACCAATTTCTCCTTAACTAGCACAATCACACCACAGCATCTATCTTCCCTACCCTGCCAAAATAACTTGTAACGACAATCCCACCCGGCAATCATTCCGACTGACCCTCCCCTATATCTAAATTCTTGCGCATATCCAAAATCCACCCACCTCCTACTCAGCACCTCAACTACCTTCCCTGCTTTACCCCTCAAAGTTCCCACGTTCCATGATGCCATTCTGATCCCCTTGGATGATTTAGTTCCCGTGGGCTTGCTTTGATTCCCTTTTTTGTTTCTGTCATAATCGGTAAAAATAATGGGGAGAGACAGACCACAGGCCCCACCCACCCGCAGTCCCAAGTCCTGACATGGGATCTGGGACCCATAGCCCACCAGCCGTGACCAGAGGTTGTGGCAGTGGCCTCAGGGCACCCTGCCAAGACAGCTACAGGGACACACTCCAAGCACGCTTTGGCATTATAACTGAGCCACCACTGATAGGGTAACCTCCAGGGGTGCTGCTCCCAGGTTTGGGCACCTCTTTATTGTATGGAAGAGACAGCCTGGGAACTGCAATGCCCTGTACCCTCTAGAACAGACCTATGCCCCATTCTATCTCGGCCCCAAAATCAATGCTGGTGGAGCCCTTGTCATGCTTCCCCTCAATAAGTTTGCCACTAAGTAGCGGAGACAATGTTTTCTGACCGCATGCCCTTGCTGGCGTCAACCCGTGGCATAGTGGGTATGGTGTGTGATACGTAAAGCACATGTGTTGTAGTGCAAGAGATAATTAGAGGAGAAAGTTAGGGAAAGTATGCTGGTCTACTCTCCATGTCACACAGAAAAGGTCAGGAAAGGAGGATGGTCAGATATTCTGGTAGCTTGTGAACCAGGGAATACAGTCCTGATCAGTTGGTGCTACAGCCTACTCTCTACATGTTCTTCAAAATATATACAGTAAACTGTACAGTATATATATACTCACTGTACTATCTATCTATCTATTGCCAGACGCCTCAATCCTGCATGGGGTGGCCACAAACAAATCGCCTACATGTCGCTCCGTCCCCGGCCATTTCACTACCCTGCTACCATCTCGCACCCCCCCTCTCTCATGTACCTCTCCACTCCATCTCATCCTCGGCCTTCCCCTCCCTCTCCCCCGTCCACCTCACTCATATACACTCTCCTCGTTAGTCTCTCATTCTCCATACTCTCCACATGCCCAAACCACC
Organism: Birgus latro; assembly: GCA_018397915.1. Lineage (NCBI taxonomy): Eukaryota > Metazoa > Arthropoda > Malacostraca > Decapoda > Coenobitidae > Birgus > Birgus latro. The sequence goes on from JAGKTI010006496.1 coordinate 37,498, forward strand.
TTAACGTATTTCTCCTAATGCTTCCTATCACGTCCACAACGACACCGCAACGCTCATTCACTTTCTCATTTGTTAGTCTGTCTCTCCATGTGACTCCACATGCTCCTCTCAAATAACTCATTTCCACTGCTCTCACTCTTGACTTCTGTCCTTCCAACAGGGTCCAAGCTTCCCTCACATATGTTAGAGTTGGTATCACAACACTGTCATGTAACAACTTTTTCATTTCCATGCTCACTTCCGTTTCTTATCACTGCTTTCAACAAATCAGCAACCTTCCTTCCCTGTTGCACCCTTTCAAGCACTTCACCCTCCAGACTTTGATCCTTACTCATCCCACTACCCAAGTACTTAAATGCACTCACATTCTCCATATCCTCCCCATCCGATCTCACTGTACATTCACTGGCTTCACTTCTCTCGAAGACCATCACTTTACTCCTCCCTACATTCACATTTAGATTCCGTTTCTTACACACTCTCCCAAACCCATCTACCAAGCCTTGCAGCTCCCCTTCGTCTTCACTCAACAACACAGTATCATCTGCAAACAACAGTACAGGGAGTTTCCAAACACTGCCCTCTCTCACTAGGGCCGCTCCAACATCCACTGCCCGACCTTGTATCTCTTTTATAATCCCATCCATGTACAGATTGAACAACCATGGAGACATGACACACCCTTGTTTCAATCCAGCCTTCAAATGGAAAGATTCACTCAGTTTGCCATCCAAAGGCACTGCAGCCTTAGTACCCTCATACATACTCTTCACTGCCTTCAACAACTTCCCATCCACCCCATATATTCTTAATATTTTCCACAATCCTTGTCTATCCACCCTCTCATATGCTTTCTCCAGATCCATGAAGGCTGCACACAACTTCTTTCCCTTCTCTAGAAACTTTTCCACTAAAGAGCTAAGAATGAATATCTGGTCTACACAACCTCTTCCCTTCCTAAAATCTCCCTGTTCTTCTCCAACTAATTCCTCTGTTATTTCCCTAACTCTGTCAGTAAGTATCCTATCATACACTTTTCCTATTCCACTAAGAAGGCAAATGCCCCTGTGATTACCACACACTTCTTTTTCCCTTTTTCCTTTGTACAGAGGAATAATTATACCTGACTTCCAATCCTCTGGGATTCAACCTTCCTCCCAGGCCAATCTGCACACCTTCCACATCCATTCTATTACTATCTCTCCCCCAAGCTTCAGCATTTCACCACACTTTCCATCAATTCCTGGGGCTTTCCCCATTTTAACTTTCTTCATTGCTTCCTCCACTTCCATCCTACTGATTTCTTCCTCTCTTCTCACAACCCTCCTTCTCCCCGCCATTCCCCAGCCACTCATACTTGCATTACTTTCATTCTCTGTGTTCAACAATTCATTAAAGTGTTCTTTCCATCTGTTCACTTTTTCTCCATTCTCCCCTAGTAATCTACCATTTTTATCTTTCACACCCCCACTAACCTTGTTGGCACCCTGTCTAGCTCTCTTTACCTCTCTCCAGAACATTTTCTTACATTCCCTCCACTTTGCACTCAAATTCCTTCCAAATTCCTCATCCACTCTCTTCTTACTCTCTCTTACTAATCTTTTCACCTCTCTCCTCCTCTCTACATATAACTCTCTCATCTGTCTCTCAGCATCTTCAATGCCCCTGTTCCTTATCCACTCATTATATGCTTTCTTCTTTTGTGCCACAGCCTCTCTCACCTCTTCAGTCCACTATGCTGTTCCCTGAACCCCCTTTCGTCTTCTCTTCACCCCACACACTACCTCACATGCTGCACAGATTTCTTCTGTGAATATCTTGCACACACCTTACACATCCCCCATCTGCTCCAATCTATATTTACCCAATCGCTTCTCCACTTCCCTTTTATATTCAGCCTTTTTTCCATCCTCTTGTAACTCTTCTACCCTCCTTGTAAGAACTACTTCCCCCTGTCCTTCCCTTCTTCTCTTCATCCAATTTGTCTGGACCCTGATTCTGGCCACCACCAAGTGGTGGTCAGAAAGTCCACTCCCCCAGCCTCTATATACTCTTGCATCCATTACACATCTTCTCATCCTTTCATCCACACACACATAGTCAATCATTGACTTCCGTTCATTCAGTTCACCATCCACCCATCTCAACACTCGCCATGTATACCTATGGATCATTTTGTGCCTGAAGAGGATATTAGCTAACACCAACCCCCTCCCGGCACAAACGTCTACTAAAATCAGATGCACTCTCTCATTGCTTTCAAACTTTTCCAAGCAGGCTTCCACATTTGTCCAGAACTCTTCTCTCTCTCTACTTACATGATCTTGCATTAGGGCATACACGCACACAATCGCCAACATTTGTAGTCCAACTTTCACTCTTACCCACACAATCCTTGACACAACTGATCCATACTCTCTTACATTCTCCTTCCATCTGTTGCTCACAGCAATACACACTCCTTCTTTCGGCCTCTCATTCTCACCTACTCCCGCGCATATACCCCATCCATACTCCCATTCTCTCACACTCTCACCTTCCCATTTAGTTTCAGTTATTCCACATACAGTACGTGCGGAAAGTATTGACATTTTTTTTGCCGGTCATTCTTTTTTGTGTTAAGTGAAGTAGGGTGAATACTACCCTCCCCTGTGATGCGAAATGAGGTGACGCTTTTTCAACGGGAGCTGGCAACCCTGCTTGATAGGTTTGGCACCACAGGTTCAGGCTCAGTAATGTTTGGGCAGCCACAGGAGGAGGATTGTCTCTGTGTGTGATGCACCACGAGGGCATGTTTTGACCCAAATAACACAGTTATTTGGTTACCTACCACATTCTCATCATGCCTAAAGTAACCACAAGCATGGACAAACGTGTGGAAGTGATTACTTTATACAAAGCTGGCCACAAACTCCCATTTATTGCAAATCAGATGGTGTTAGACTGAGGACAGCGCAGAGACTGGTGAAGCGGTTCAAGGACAG